>ML424411.1:109177-182557 GCA_005239525.1 Nicotiana knightiana | reverse complement strand
AAACGCCCCCCTAACGCCAGGGGGTGCCAGGCTTTAGGGGGCAAACGCCCGGCTATCGCCCGGGCGTCTCCTTTTGCGTATTTTCGACGTATTTTCATCCCTTTAGCTCCGTTTCCATCTCCAATTCACCTACACATAAAATAAACTCCATTAATCACATAACAAGTGTATTTTTATCATTAATGCACATCAAATGTAAGGTATATCACATTTTAAACTATGCAATTTAGTCTCGCATCAGTAGGGTCAGGTTGTAGGGCTCTGTCGCCCGGCTATCGTCCGGGTGTCTCTTGTCGCGTATTTTTCGACGTATTTGCATCCCTTTAGCTCCGTTTCCATCTCCAATTCACCTACACATTAAATAAACTCCATTAAGCACATAACAAGTGTATTTTTATCATTAATGCACCTCAAATGTAAGGTATATCACATGTTAAACTATGCAATTTAGTCTCGCATCAACCTTATATCCAGAAGCTTATGTCCATCACCTCCCTAGAACTCATTCTGACCATTGTCCCATTTTACTAACCCTCAATAAGAAGTTATACACTAAAAAGGACCTCTTCCTCTTTGAAACGATTTGGCTATCCCACAATGAATTTTCTTCCCTCATCAACCAAGTATGGCACACTGACCCCCCCCGTCCCAAGCAATTGAAGACTTTACTGAGCTTGTCAAAAACTGGAATGCAACTTCCTTTGGAAACATTTTTCACAAAAAACATAAGCTATAAGTAAGGCTTGATGGTATTCAAAACTCTCCTCATTACCCCACTAGAAATTTCCTCCAATCGTTAGAACATGATCTTTTGCAACAATTTAAACACCTCCTAATTCTAGAAGAGGATTTTTGGAAACTGAAATATCGTATAAACTGGCTAAATCAGGGTGATGCTAATACCCATTTTTTCCATTTATTTACCATTAACAGACGGCGTCGTAACAAAATCCTAGCCCTACAAGATCCAGCGGGCAACTAGATATCTGACGCTACACAACTACAAGAACTAGTTACAAATTACTTCCTTAATCTCTAAACCACCTCACACACTCACTCCACCCACCATCACAATGTATCACCTCACAACACTCTATCCCATGAGGAAGTCAACACTATCTCAACTCTCTTAACTGAACAAGAAATTTTCATGGCAATAAATTCATTCCAACCACACAAATCACGGGGCCTTGATGGGCTCCACCCTCTATTTTACCAAAAATTTTGGACTCAATTAAAACCTTCCATACTTACTCTTTGTAATCAATTTTTTGAACAAGGCCTTATCCCCCCAAACTTAAACAAAACTTTTATTTGTTTGATCCCAAAAATAAAGACTCTCACCACTATCTCCCATTTTTGGCCAATTAGTTTATGTAACACTCTTTACAAAATTATTTCCAAGATTATAGTAAATAAGATTAAATCTTTCCTTCAAAAAATTATTAAACCCATCCAATCCGCTTATCAAAAAAAACCGTAGGGCATCAGACAATGCTATCATAGTCCAAGAGCTCCTCCACTCCTTCAAAACCTCCAAATCAAAATATTCTAGCATGTTTCTAAAACTTGACCTTGAAAACGCTTTTGATAAACTCGAATGGAGCTTTATTAAACAATCACTCATCTACTTTAATTTTTCCCCCTCACTTATAAAACTCATCATGTCATGCATCACAACCACCACTACTTCCATCCTTTTTAATGGATCTCCCACACAATTCTTCACCCCATCCACTGGCATCAGGCAAGGTGATCCTTTGTCACCTTATATTTTTATTATATGTATGGAAATACTCTCCCGTCAAATTAATAACGTTGTTGATTATACCCTTTGGAACCCCCTATCCTTTAAAGCAAGAGGGCCACAAATTTCACACCTGTTCTTTGCTGACGACATTATTCTGGCTTCAAAAATCACTACTACTAGTGTCAATACAATTATTGACGTACTCAATAATTTTACCTCTAAATCTGGCCAAAAAAAAAAAGAACTTTGGCAAATCTAAAAATATACTTCCCAAAACACTGTCCTCCTCACAACAAAGAGTATATCTTATCCACTTTCCAAATGAAGGAAGGCCAAACCTTTGGTAAATATCTAGGTTTCCCCATTTTTCTAGGTCAACCCACAAAACGTGACTATCAATTCCTAATTGATAATTTTAAAACCAAGTTAGCAGGATGGAAAATCAACCACTTAACACTAGAAGGTCAGGCTACCCTAATAAAAACTACTTTAAATACACTTCCAAATCATGTTATGCAACTAATGTCTCTTCCTTCGTACATTATTAAATGACTAGAATCCTATCAAAAAAACTTTTTGAGAGGAACAACTGCCCAAAAACGTAAGATGCATTTAGTAACTTGGCAAACAATTACCAAACCTAAAGAACAAGGGGGATTATGAATTCAGACTTCGTCCAAAAACTGATGCATTATTAGCTAGTACGGCTTGGTGACTCTTTTATAATCCTCAAACTCCTTGGGCCTCACTAATGATTCACAAATACATTTCTCCTAATCACCCTCCCAAAAAATAGACATCTACCATTTGGAAACATATAATGCATGGGTGGACCATTTTCCAAACAGGAATTAAAATGGCAAGTCTCAACAGGAACAAATGTCTTCTTCTGGACAGACAATTGGCTAGCACCAAATCTTACCATTAGAAGCATTGTTGCAGGCCCCCAAAAATCTCAGGAACTTCAAGACACAGTAGCACAAGTGTTAACATTAATTTCTAATTCACCTACAACACTATCTATTTATCTACCCTCTTCAATACGACATCTCATAAATAACTGCCATATCCCTCTATATGGCACGTCCACAAACCGTATCATATGGGGCTTAACACCAACAGGCAATTTCACTGTTAATTCCTGCTACACTGCCATAACAAAACCTGAGCACCCAAGCCCCAGTCACCACTGGCTTTGGAAGATAAAAACACTACCCAAAATAAAGTTCTTTTTATGGCTAGTAAAACACAATAGACTACCCACACGCGACTACTTATATGCCCTAGGCATTACACATACAAATAGATGCTCCATTTGCAATTTAGATATAGAAACAATCCCTCATGTCCTCTTTCATTGTGTACATGCAAAACCTATCCGGGCTGAACTTAACTTGACACACACCATTCAGCACCTTCCCGTGCATCGCACAACCACTCACTCTTGGATTAAACTTCTCATGTGCCCCAAAAATCTTTCCTACTACAAGGGGGTGCCAATGCATCATTTAATGCTTTTCACCCGATGGCATCTATGGATTGTGCATAATAAAAACTGCTTTGAAAATACTACCACCAAACCCTCCTTACACACAATAATGCAACTAACCTCTGAACACTACTACTGAACCACACAAGCACCCTATCCCAAAGCTCCGAAGCACAGAACCACAAAAGTAACCCCCCCACCCAAGACATTTATTACTTAAACACTGACGGGGCTTTAAATTTGCATAACCTAATGGCAGGTTATGGGGGATTAATTCGAAATCACAAGGGAAGCTGGGTACTGGGTTATGCAGGCAACCACCCCTCAACTACAGTCATAGAAATAGAACTTATGGGCCTATTTCGAGGACTGCAAATAGATGTACACCACCAGCTTATGCCACTCCATATTAAGATGGATGCACTACAGGTAATACAATTATTAAACTCAAATCCTGAATCTCACTCCTCATTGTTGAATGACTGCAGATACCTGATCCAGCAGCTGAATAGGCCAACGATCACTCATGTTTACAGGGAGCGTAACGCAGCACCGGATGGGTTAGCAAATTTTGGCATGGCACTCTCAGGAACAAATATTAATTTTTTGAATCAAGCTCCACCTTTTCTCCTTCAACAACTCCATGAGGACAGACAACAACACCTCCCCATGCAAGTACCATGCAACTTTTTGGAAATACCAAGGCCAACGTCAAGGGATCCTAGTAGTAGTAGTAGAAACCTTGACCTTTTTATGTAACTTTGTTCAATGTTAACAACGACCAAGAAGATAGTAGTACTAAGATAGGTGGGAATCCCTACCACTCATTTTATAACGTTGCCAATGGGTATCCCCTTCCTGTAAACAATGTTTAACTAATAGTAGTAATTTTTTAAAACCAAAAAAAAGAAAAAAGGTTTTGCTCTCAATTATAGTCATTTAATACATATCTGCTTCTTCTTTTTTTCGGCCTTTTGCATCATCAAATATAATATACACTACTCTAATTGTCTTTCACAACAAGAAAAAGATTAACTGAAGTTGAATGCGTCAATTTGAGAACAATGTTCCACAGGTTCTTAATTAGAAACAACTCCACAACATTTCCTAATTTTTTTTGGTATGTTAGATAGCGGCGACTCAGTAAAGTTAATGGCTTAAAGCCAAATTTTAATACAAAGCCTTAAACTTTTTAATAACCAAAATTTATATATATGCATGCATATTTGTGTTTAGTGTTGCCTTTTTTGTTCTGTACTTGTTTATAATATAGTATCCTTAAAAAAATGAAGTGTTTAAATATCACGTTGTAATTTTTTTATTTGTATTGGTGCAGATTAATTTTAGTTAATAAGATGTTAGCTATGTATTTGTACGCATTTTCTTGGACATTCTTATAAAAAACTTTAATTGCTAATATAAAGATGTGAATAGTTTAATTCATCGTTCTGCACGAAAAGTACAGAAGTCTAGTATGAGTACAACTGACCCATGTACTAAATATGTAACAAACATACCCTTAGGTTGAAAATAGTGACGAGCTGGGACAAAGGTCAAAGTCCAAATCTAATAACCAGCAACAGTTCATAAAAATATAATAAAAATGGTACAAGAAATAACTCAAACAATAAATGCTCAGCTCGTATACAACTCCGGAAAATAGATATTTTCCTTTCAAGTATAACACTAAAACTCAAATCTTTTGCCGAAATCACCGAAAAAATGAGTAAGCCTCAAATCTATGTTTTTCTCAAAAACATTAACGACTAGATAAGAAATTCCATTATCAATGGCATGAGAAAAAATAACTTCTCTATTCCTACATATCAAGTATGCATGTCTAATGAAATGCAACATAATGATGAACTCATGTACTCACACTCTCAGAGTATTCAATCTCACAATACTATTTATGGTCAATCCAGCTCAGGGAAGATCCATCCCAAATATATATATATATACACACACACACACACATATAATTACTGACATTCAGTCATTCAGTACTGTACAGGGCAAATTCAGCCCAGGGAACTCCATGTCAAATATAAATGTATAGGGCAACGCCATGCCCATGGAACTCCATCCAAGTATAAATAAATAAGGCAACTTCATGCCCAAGGAAACTACATCCAAATATTTTTTTTTTTAAAAAGGCAACTCCATACCTAAGGAACTCCATCCTAAATATAAATAAATAAGGCAACTCCATGCCCAGGGAACTCTACCCCAAATACAATATCCACATCGCTCACTGTGAGGGGGTGCAAACTCTGGAGGGGCTCCTTAAGCCCAAGCTCTATAATAAATAAGTAAATAAATAAATAAAAAGGTATTGCAGCATGCAGACTGATCCCATAATATCCTCACAATCAGGCCCTCATCCTCACTTAGTCATCAATCTCTCCAGTCTCTCGGGCGCACAATGTCATGAAACCAGACCAAAATGATGATATGATGTATCAATAAATAACACAGAGACTGAGATATGATATGTAATAATGAATAAGACTGAATATGAAATTACAGTTTAAACATATGATTCGGCAGCGGAATGATCTCAATGGGTCCCAATAATACCTGCATTTGCCTAAGTATGATTTTTATCATGAGTCATAGCTCAGTTCTCTAACACATAAAAAGTGCATGAAAAAATACAAGTTAATTGACTACACAACTATACGGAATCGACTGAGTCTCAATTTCTACAGTGCACGCCCACACGCCCGTCACCTAGCATATGCGTCACCTCCAAACAAATCACATAACACGCATAATCAGGGTCCATACACTCAGCTCCAAGTTTAGAAGTGTTAGTTACCTCAAACAAGCCAAATCCGATGTCGAGCAAGTTATATGATACCCTCGAAATTCTATTCTTCTAGTATCAATCTCCGAACGCCTTCTTGTCTCCTTAATTCCAAGCCAAACGATTTGAAACTAGTCAAACAACGTGAAAATTATCAAAGTATGCTCCAATGATTACAATTTAATAATTTATAAAAATTCCTAAATCTGCTAGAAAATTTGGCAGTGGGATCCACGTCTCAGAATATGACAAAACACACAAAATCCAACAACACATTCAATTACGAGTCCAACCATACAAGTTTCATCCAAATCCGACTTTCAATCGACATTCAAATCCTAAAAATTTGTTTTATGAAATTTCTACATTTTTCCCAAATTTACATCTTAAAATACTAATTAAATAATGAAAACAATGATATATTCATGTATATTAAGCAAATCGGAGTTAGAATCGCTTACCCCAATGAATTTCTTGAGACTCCGACAAAAAACCGCCACAAATCGAGCTCCCGAAGTCCAAATATGTAATAATATTCTAACCCTCGTTTATAAATTACAACAAACTGATCTTCCATTCTGCTGTCCACACATTCTTTGTGCGGCCCGCACATTCCAAGTTTCACGGCCGCAATCCAAATTGTGCAGTCGCACTTCAGCAGTGACTGCACCACCAGGCTTCAGTAAATTGGCCATAACTTTCAGTAAAAACTTCCAAATAAGAATGGTATACCTTTGTAATAACTAGACTCAAAGGCTTACAACTTTCATTTTTGGATCATCTCCAAATTCCTTATAGATTGAAAGATATAAGCTTTCGAAGTCAGACCATCAAACCTACAAATTTTCCTTTCAGCAGCCGCAAGAGGATTACTGCGGTTCGCTCATTTTCCACTACCTCCGCACTTTGGGAGTTTGCGGCCGCACATCCGCACCCCAAATATGTGCCCTCCGCACTTTAACTGCTCCAGGGCATCATCAAAGTGCCGAAATGTCCAAACTTGTTCAAAACTCACCTCGAAACACACCTGAGCTGCTCGGGACCCCGTCTGAATATACTAACAAGTCCCTAACATAACACGGACCTAATCTAGGCCTAAAATCACACCTAACAATATCAAAATTACGAAACCGCACCTCAAATAGAACTAAATGAACTTCGAATCTTCCAACTTCCAAAACTCTTGTCGAAACGTATCAAATCAATCTGGAATGACTTCAAATTTTTCACACAAGTCATAAATGACATAAAAAAGCTACTGATATTTCCGGAACCATAATCCGAACCCGATATCATCAAAGTCAACTCCCGGTCAAACTTATGAACATTCCAAACCTTCAATTTCCAACTTTCGCCAGTTGGTGTCCAAACCTTCTAGAAATATCCAAATGAAATACCGGGCATACGCCCAAGTCCAAAATCACCATCCTGACCCAACGAAACTATCAAAACTCTTATCCAAGGTCAAATACTAAAAGTCAAACTTAGTCAACTCTTCCAACTTAAAGCTTCAAACATGAAATTCATTCTTCCGAACTAATTTCGAAACACTTGAAAACCAAAACCGATGATTCACAGACGTCATAATACATGATATGAAGCTATTCAAGAGTTCAAAAAGTTGAAAGGAGCGTAAATACTCAAAACGATCGATCGTGTCGTTACATTCTCCCCCACTTAAACATATGTTCATCCTAGAACGTGCCAAAATTTGTTCCTAAAAACTTCAAATCACTATTCCACCTTACCAGCACATACTGGGGGGTGATACCACATCAGCCTTTTTCCATATAGGCCTGACAACACAACATAATTGGAACTCATTAATTTAACTTTAACCAATAAACCTTGGACCCCAATTTCTAACATTCGAAATTCTTTTCAAGACCCGGATCTCACATCTACACATTGTAAAGTATGCACAAGTTGTATTAAGCCTCAACTATAACCCCAAATGTGATCACATAACATACTAGACAAGTCGCATACTCGTAGCACCATTACCGATCACAGTAACTACTTAAAACCAACCCGGTACAAGTATTAAACCCCATATCAAACAAAACCTCGTTCCCAAAACCCACATCTTAGATACCGACTAAACTCACAAAATCCAACAACTCATTCAATTACGAGTCCAACCATACTAGTTTCACTCAAATCAGACTCCGAATTGACATTCAAATCCCAAAAATTCGTTTTACGAAACTTCTATAATTTTCCCCAAATTTTCATTTCAAAATACTAATTAAATGATGAAAACAATTATATATTCATGTATATTGACCAAATCCGAGATAGAATCACTCACCCCGATGAATTTCTTGAGAATCCCACGAAATATCAACACAAACTGAGCTCCCAAAGTTCAAATATGAAATAATACTCTAACCCTCGTTTATAAATTACAACAATTTGATCTCCCATTGTGCTGATTGCACATTCCAAGTTCCGTGACCGCAATCCAAATTGTACGATCACACTTCAGTAGTGTATGCACTGCTAGTCTTCAGTAAATTAGCCATAACTTTCGGTAAAAATGTCCAAAGAAAGAATGGTTTACCTTTCTGGTAATTAGACTCAAAGGCTACAACTTTAATTTTTGTATCATCTCCAAGTTCCTTATAGATTAAAAAATATATCTTTTCGAATTCAGACCATATTTTTCTTTCTGCGGCCGCAAGAGGATTTCTGCGGTCCGCACATTTTCAACTGCGGTTCGCACATTTTCCACTGCCTCTGCCCTTTGGGATTTTGCGGCCGCACATCCGCACTCCAAAAATGTTCCCTCTGCACATCATCTGCTCCAGGACATCATCAAAGTGCTGAAATACCCAAACTCGTTCAAAACTCACCTTGAAATACACCTGAGCCGCTCGGGACCCCATTCAAATATACCAACAAGTCTTGTAACATAACACGGATATACTCGAGGCCTCAAATAACACCTAGCAACAACGAAATCATGAATCGCACCTCAAATCAAACTTAATAAACTTTAAATCTTCCAACATCCAAAACTCGTGCCGAAACGTATCAAATCAATGCGGAATGACTTCAAATTTTTCACACAAGTCATAAATGACTTAAAGAAGCTACTAAAATTTCTGAAACCACAATCCAAACTCGATATCATCAAAGTCAACTCCTAGTTAAACTTAATTATTAACATTGCAAACCTTCAATTAGCAACGTTTGCAAATTGGTGTCGAAAGCTTCTAGAAATATCCAAATGAAATTCTGGGCATACGCCCAAGTTAAAAATCACCATCCGTACCTAACGGAATCATGAAAACTCCAATCCAAGGTCGAATACTAAAAAAGTCAAACTTAGTCAACTCTTCTAACTTAAAACTTCAAATATGAAATTTATTCTTCCGAACTAATTCTGAATCACCTGAAAACCAAAACCAACGATTCACACACGTTATAATACATCATATGAAGGTATTCAAGAGTTCAAATAGTTAAAATGAGCATAAATACTCAAAATAACCGGTCCGGTCGTTACAATGGTTTGGGTAGACTTTAGATTACAATGAGACCTGCTTTTCCATCTTGCCTCCTATATCCGTATTTTGTATACTTATATGATTATTTGAGATATGATGCATGTTAGAAATCATATCTAGTATATGTGCTTATTTTTTTGAGACATGATAGGTCTATTCTTGTTGTTTCTGAGCTGTTTGCTTTAATTGTAGATATACTCTCAATCACGATGCTATATTCGTATATGTTATCTCTATCTCAGTTCATTCTTATTATGATTCCTCACATGTTTTTGATTCCTCATATGCATGACACTTTTAAGTTGAGTACTGTGAGATGTGGTTAATTGAGACTTGAGCGGTGGATGACTTATGTGGGTCATAGAGCCATATTGTAATTTATATTTTGATCAGGTTGTACGTTGTAATGGATTGACATTTTGATTGGCTTGCACGATGTAATTGTTATATTGATTTTTGGATTATAATATTATATTCGACTAGCGCTTAGTCAAGGATCCGCCCCTCCGAAGTCTGGTATTCCTAGTGAGTGTAGGCACAGAGCCATATGTGTTTTGGTGAGGGAAATTTGTGCAAGGAACCCGTACAGTACTGAGTGTGGTTGTGTGTGTGATGGTGATGGTCATTTGTACCTGGCACCGCGAGCGTGCTAAGTGTGAGTATACCTAATGGCTTTACTATGATACAATTGACTTGACTTGTATCCTTTCGGCATAGAGATGCCTTTTTCCTCATTCTAGATGGTAAATGAAATGTCTTACCTATTGTTGAAAGTTTGAAAATCACAGTTTCTTTGATAAACACATGTTTTAGTAATATCGGTGGTAAGATTGGGCTTTGACTATTATATTTAGAAAGCATGTACAAGTTTTTGTATTCGTGAATGAATTGAAGCATGCGCACCACCACCAGCTGTTGAGCCTCAAATAGAGTAGGAGGAGGAGATCCCTTTTTTGACTGAGCTATTAGGAACAACTTAGGTCCTAGAGGGGTTCATCGCTACCTAGTGCTCCAGGACGCCCTAGTCTGTTTGGTTGTTCTTATGGAGAGTGTGGAACCAGGGTGGTGTATTTATGTAGCACCAGCCATTTCTCAATCGGGGGGTGGGGGTGGGGGTAGGGGATCCTTGACTCCCACTACTCACACTCCAGAGCAGATAGCTCACAGGTATCAAAGCCTAACAAACCTTCCAGCTGGGGCAGTTTTTCTTGTAATTGCTACAGGAGAGAGAGACCCACAATGTCAGTTGAAGGGCCTTAGAGGTTGAACAAGACCAAGTTACCTCCCCCTCGCTTTGGTGGTACACATTCTTAGGACCCCTAGGATTTCTTAGATTATTTTCATGAGATATTGTGCAACATGGGTATAGTGGAGTCCAACGGAGTTGATTTCATATTGTTTCAGATGCATGGTGCTGCCAAGAGATGGTAGTAGGTGTATGTTCGCGGCAGGCCAGCAGGTTCACCTCCTTTCACCTGGGCTCAGTTCTCACCATTTTTATTAGAGTAGTTCATTTTCGTCACTTAAAGAGAGGACTTCCGCAGTTAGTTTGGGCGCCTTCAGCAAGGTATCATGACCATTACTTCGTATGAGACTATATTTGTGGATTTATCACATCATGCAGCTATCATGTTCCCTACTGAGAGGGAGATGGTGCAGAGGTTTATAGATGGCCTCACATACGGTATCAGGCTACAGATGGCCAAAGAGATTGAGGGTGATATTTATTTTACTCGAGTTATGGAAATTGCTGGGAGGATCAAACGTATTAGGGTTCAGGTTAGGGAGACGATCTCTAACAAGAGGCCTCGTCATTTTGGAGGACTCAGTGGTGCCTCGTCTGGAGGATGAAATCGGTTAGTGATGGGTCGTTGTAGCAGACCAGTTTATCATTCTCCACCATCTAGCTGAGGAGCTTCTGTACACTCTTCATTCAGTGCAATCCCGGCTCATAGCTCTTATCACACTCCATCAGTTCAGTATTTGTCACTACGGGCCATTCCAGTAGTTATTCTGGTTAATGGAGTCCGACTCAGACCTAGAAGTCATTCCTAGTTCGAGGCTGATACGAGTGTGGAGAGTTGGGGAATATGAGGAGGTATTTCTTTTATTTTCGTAGTGGCCCAGTGCAATAGGGAGGCCAGCTATGACTCCCACATCTATTTCCACACCACCTACTCAGTCAGCTCGGGTGGAGGTCATACGAGGTGAGGTCGCACTAGATGGGGAGGTCAATAAGGTGGTGGACAGGCCCGTTGAGGAGATCAATGAGGTGGTGGACAGGCCCATCGCTATGTATTTCCCGCCAAGCCAGAGACAGTTACTTCTGATGCCGTGATCAGGTATTGTTTTTGTGTGCCACAAGAATTCTTCAATGCTATTTGACCCTAGTTTCACTTATTCATATGTTTCATCATACTTAGCTTGTAATTTGGATATGTCTCGTGTTTCTTTAGATATATTTGTTCGTGTATCTACATCGGATAATGATTCTATTATAGTGGACCGTGTGTATCCATTGTCTGTGATTATGATTGGGGGTTGTGAGACTAAAGCTGATCTCTTATTGCTTATCATGGTTGATTTTGATGTGATTCTAGTCAAGGATTGGTTGTCACCATATCACGTTATTCTCTATTTTCATGCCAAGATCGTGATCTTGGCTATGTCGGGGTTGCCGATGTTAGTGTGAAGTGACTCCTCGGATCATGTTCCTTCTATGATGATGTCTTTTCTGATGGCGTAACGGATGGTTGAGAAGGGAATCTTGGAATACTTAGCCTTTATGCGCGATATTAGTGTTGACACTCCTACCGTTAAGTCAGGTCTGGTAGTGAGAGAGTTCCCATATGTGTTTCCAGTAGACCTACCAGGCATGCCACCCGATAGGGATATTAATTTTAGTATTAATCTGGTGTCGGGTACTCAGCCCATCTCTATTTTAGCATATCGCATGGCACCAGCAGAGGTGAAGGAATTAAAGGAACAATTTCAGGAGTTTGTTGAAAAAGGTTTCATCCGACCAAGTGTTTCACCTTAAGGTCCCTAATTTTATTTGTAAGGAAGAAAGATGGATCTATTAGGGTGTTCTTTGACTACAAGCAACAGAACAAGGTTATTTTCAAGACTAAGTATCCACTACCGTGTATACTGCGTATTGATGATTTGTTGGATCAGCTTCAGGGTGCTAGGGTATTCTCGAAGATTTACTTGAGATTGGGATACCATTAGTTGAAGATCAGGGCTTTAGATTTTACGAAGACTATTATCAAGACCCATTTTGGACTGACCAAAGCCCCAACATTATTCATGCACTTGATGAACAACGTTTTTTCGCCTTATCTAGATTTTTTCTTCATAGTTTTCATTGATGATCCATTGGTGTATTCTCATAGCTGGGAGGATCATGAGCAGCATTTGAGGATCGTGCTCCAGACTTTGAGGGAGAATAAACTATATGCTAAATTCTCCAAATGTGAGTTTTGGTTAGACTCGGTGGCATTCTTGAATCATGTGGTATCTAGTGGGAGGATAAAGGTAGATCCGAAGAAGATTAAAGTATTTCAGATTTGGCCCGGACCGCCTATTGATATAGAGATTTGGAGTTTTCTTGTATTAGCTAGGTATTATCACCATTTTATGGAGGAAGTTTCATCTATAGCAGCCCTATTGACTAGATTAACGCAGAATGGTGTCCCATTCAGGAGGTCTGATGAGTATGAGGAGAGCTTTCAGAAGCTGAAGACTAGCTTGACTACAACTCCAGTTCTGGTTTTGCCTTCGGGATTGGGTTCTTATACAGTTTATTATGATGCTTCGCGGATTGGCATTGGGCGCGTGTTGATGTAGGAGGGGAGAGTGATTTCTTAGGCTTCGCGTCAGTTGAAGCTCCATGAGAAGAACTACCATGCGCACGATTTGGAGTTAGCAGCCATTTTTCACGTGCTCAAGATTTGGCGGCACTATCTTTATGGTGTGTCTTGTGAGGTGTTCATGGATCACAGGAGTCTCCGTCACTTATTCAAGAAAAAGGACATAAACTTGAGGCAACGGAGGTGGTAGAGTTACTAAAAGACTATGATATCACCATTCCTTATCAGGAAGGCCAATGTTGTGGTAGATTCATTGAGTAGGAAGGCGGAGAGTATGGGTAGTCTTGCTTTTATCCAAGTTGGAGAGACAGCGTTCACTTTGGATGTTTAGTCATTGGCCAACAGGTTTGTGAGATTGGATATTTCGGAGCCTAGTAGGGTTCTTCCTTGTGTTGTATAATGATCGTCCTTGTTTGAGTGCATCAAGGAGAGTTAGTATGATGATCCCCATTTGCTTGTCCTAAGGGACACAGTCTAGTATGGTGATGCTAAGAAGGCGACTATTGAAGATGATAGGGTATTGATGGGTCGGATCTGTGTTCCGAATGTGGATGGGTTGCGAGAGTTGATTCAAGAGGAGGCCCATAGTTTGTTGTATTCCATTCGTCTGAGTATATTGCTTGATGTTTGAACTATCAGCTGTTGACGACCATCTTTGCCTACCTTTTTAAATTAATTTATTTTTACCTAATAATTTACAATGAATATGTTTAATGTGTTTTTTAGTAACAAATACTTGTTTTACAAAATAATTAAGTATTAGTTGTAAAATTAATCGCATACTATTAACATTATGTAATTACAAATATATTTACTATCTTTAAGATTATTAAAATAATTCTTATATATCCATTACATTGGTTCTATAATTAATTTGATAAATTACTCTTTAATTTCTAGTTAATTAGATTATTATGTGAAATTCGAAATTAGTGTTGCAATTTAGGAAAAACAAAGTGCTTTATAAATACTTAGTTAGAATAACTAGTAATATATGTAATAATTATAGTTTTTACCGCATTTATTGAAATTTGTTAAGTTTATTTAAATTAAATTCAAAAGGGATTAAATGACTAAAGGGCCACAATTGCAACTCTCAAATCAAAGGCAAAGCGGTCATTCCTTAAATTATTTTGGCCCAATTACTCAAGCCCAGTCTGAAATATACCTAACGCAAACACCTATCTCTTTCCCTATTGGTGATCCAAGCCATCCTATTGCACCAATCATTACACGCCACGTCACCCTCCCTTACCACTCACACAAGAAGCACAAACGAATCTGAGCCATCTGTTCCTCAGATCAACGAATCACGTGTATACTCAGACTCTTCTTTGAATTTTAACACCCACCCCCAGACACCTAATCTCAACCATACAAAATCTTTTTATCCAATGGCCACTGATTTTTCCACTTAAATCATTTCTAAAATCCAATTACCAAATAATCGGAGCCGTTGATCAACAAATCCAACGATTAACCGTTTCGACTCTTATATTTAATCCCAAAGACCAACCCTATCCCCCCAGGAACCCTAATCATTTCAATGACGCCCAGCTCTCCTTTCTATCTCTCTTCTCCCATCCCTTCCAACCTATCAAACATAGAAAACTTGCACAAATCAGTTCAAGGTCACAAGACCTTCACCCAAATCGTCCTTCCATGTCCTTCCATCCCCCAAATCCTGCTAGTTTCACCATTTTGCTCTCCAAATCTGAGAGATAAGACACGGCCTGTATGGTTGAAACACCATTCCTTCGTTCTGTCAAATCAACTCGCAGATTCGTCTCCTTTGTCCCTAGGAGATAAAGCCAGTGAACCAGTTTCAATTCTCATTGTTTGAATTCAAAACTCCAATTCGAAACCCTAGACCTAATTGATGAACTTTCATTTCATCTGGTTTCTCCACTTGATCTGTATTATCGGAGCATGCATGTGCACGTTTCAGAGCTTCACCATGAATATTCGGTACCCAGAGGTCAAACGTATTGACCTCTGGGTTTGGGGCTTTATCCGATGGGTTTTACTTCATTGGTCAACTGATCTCCACTCAGGTAAAAACTATCACTAATTCCCCTTTGAATCTGAGATTTTTCACTCGATTTGCTATGACCATCGACCTTTCGTCACCTTCCACTATCGATTTGAATCTATGAAACCCTAAGAGCCTTAAATGGTACTATAAATAGAGGTCTTTAATGTTCTCACTAACACGAACCTAACACTGAAAAACATCTACACATTAGTCTAAGAGCAATTCTGAGATTCGAAAGCCTAGGTTCCTCACTATTGACTTTTTCATTTCTAAGTACTATTGCTGCTTCGAGCTTGAAGTTTTTGGGTCCTAAGTTATTAAGAGAAATCCTTGTTTGGTCTGCTGCCCTCAGAAATGTCAGCACATCTCTAATTCTTTTTTTTTTTATCATTTTAATTAAAATGCTATGAACATGATTATTGTCTTCTGTTAATTGTAGTTATTTATAATGTTATCATTGATATATGAATGTTATCTTCATATTTATGATGAGGTGCTATTGGTCTGTGATTTTTTTCTTGTTTCTGAGTATCCTCAAAACTTATGAGGACTAGCCTGTTATATAACTATAACAACTCTTATGTTTGAATCCTAGTAATCTACGTGATTAATTTCCCTAATTATTGGATGCATTTGCATGAAACAAATCCTGTTTGAGCTAAATTTTCTTCTATTCATGAATATATCAAGTTTCATTTTTGAATGAAGTTAGACAATACAGCTCTTATTAGTTTAATAGTTTACTCAAGAGTTACTCAATGAATCGGTTGATTGGAATTGCGGGATGGATAGATGTTACAGATGATGAATCAATTTCTTTTATATGGATGTCACTTTATATTTGTTCAATTGCGACACAGATAGGAATGCATGCTACGAAAGATAGGGTCGATTCTGATACATCAACCGTCTACTAAATATCCTTGTACGAGTCCACAATGACTACACGAGATAAACCTTGGTTTGGTGAATTGAAGAATCTAGCCTTTGCCTAGCTGCCCATTGCTAGAACTTCCAGCGCTAAGGTGGTTGGTGTGGTAAGGCAAGCAACTCCTCTTTCTGAAGAAGAGTGCCTGCCCGAGCTATCATAAACTAAAGCTCTCTAGGTTAGCTATAGGTAAAGTTCTCCAAGAGTCGGACACTCCAAGTCCAATCCGAGTATTCGCGCCTATGGACTCCTCTTTTGAAGGAAGCTTGCGAAGGTCTGAATGAGAGGTAGAGCTTCGATCAAGAAGACAAAAATTATATACTAGACCTTCCCTCATGGGAGAACCAAGCAAGGGATGAGCGCTATCTCTAAAGCTGTTTTTTTCTTCCTTCATTTCATAGCGGAAGGTTGACTTTTGGGTATTCAACTTTGTGTTGCAGCTCAGTGAGACGACCCTGACACAGAAGGTTTAAGCTCAACCTTAGGGCGGCAGTCCCTCTATCAGGCCCCGCTGCTTCAGTCTCTTTCTCCTTCCAGACTTCTAAAATCGGGTGGTTTTAAGTCCAGAGCCCTATTCTGGTTACAGAGTGCGGATACCCGGCAAGTAGATTAGCAAACTGGTGAATCAATAGGCTTTTCTCTCTAAGAGAAATCTCATAATTTCTTCTCTTAGCTGGAGACACGAGACCATAACTAAAATATCAAAGCCGATATTGCTTGTAGCTTCTCTAGCTCTTGAATTCAACTTTCAACTTGCTCTTAGAGAGAGGAGGTATAAAGTTCAATAAAAAATATTTTCGCGGGCGAATATTGACTCTTTCAATCCCTATTTCATTTGTATGGTTAACTCGTGACTTCTCAGATCTCCGAATACATGAAATAATCTCTAGTTCGTTATGCCATCCCGACCAGTGAATCATTAAGATTCCTGTTTCAATAGAATCTTTTGCATTCACAAGTTCTGTCGTTCCCATCACTTCTTACTTAATGGTTAGATCTGAATTCTACAATGGAGCTCAGAATGAAATTGGTTCTTGGGTCAATCTTCTCAGCCCTTATTGGCTCGAAGCCCTTGATTTTTTGTTCTATTTCTATAAGAAGATTTATTTTATTATGGTATGAATGTGTATTGATACTCTATTACACTGCCTCTTATGAGATTACTCATAGACCTTACATATTGGAATTTTATATCATTGGTATTATTTTTCTCTCTTTCTCTCATACTTCCATTTATCCACATCTTTTTTTGTCTATTTTGCTTTACAAAGTTCAACCGTGTACATTCTGTTAAGATTAAGTTATCCTTATCTTCATAGAACAAGCCATGAGCATGTTATGTTATACTCAACTGGTAATTACTATAGAGTTGAACTTAGTTGTCTCATGATTAGTTAAAACCTTAAGTTACATGTTTAATTCAAAATCTATTTGGTGTGGTATCTCTTTGTTGATTAGATTCCTTTGGTACTACTGCTAACTTTGCAAAGTTTACATTTTTTTGTCAATGAGTTATCTTCCATATAGTAGAACCCAGTCATTCTTGTTATAATCAAAAGTGATAACTTTTCTTAAAAAGCTGAGCATGACTACTTCACATTTAGATACTAAGCTAGACTATGTGACTGAGTTAAACTTGTTTTGATACAACACTACCTTTTTTCTGTAACTTCCCCTCTTCATGTCATGTTAACTTGATTATTTAATGTGCAGAGGTCCCCTATCTATATGAAATCACAACCTCACTTGAAATGTATGTATATAACTGGCTTAATACCGTATGCTCCTTGTTTGACTCCTGACTCCATGCTTTGTCCTGAATTACCCAGCCCTCTCCTTATTGTTAATCTGAAACTGAATCTGATCCTTAACATTGTGAGGAGCCCCTGATTGATACTGTCTAGACATGATGGATTGTTTGAAGCTAATGTTGTTATGAATATGATCTTGCTAAGCCCTTAGGAATTCCATGTCCAAATATGTGAATTTGCAGCCATGTTGGGAGCTTGTTCATGTTTCTGATATCTTTGTATGTAAAAAGGTTCTAGTTGTAACTATTTGTCTGAACCTTTATTAATACTTCTTGAAATTCCAAGTAATGTTGTTAATCCATGCATGTGGTAGTAGCACGCTAATCAGTTCATCATTAGTTTGCCAGGGTAGGATTGCCTGCATTTTCTTGTGTTACTGTATATATGAACTTTGTATTCCTTACTTCCCCTTTGAATATGTTTTACCTAATGATATAATAGTATGTTATAATGCTTCTGTTTCTCTTCTATATGTGTTTGAAAGTCTTATCTTTAGGTTTACCTAATATATATATATATGTGTGTGTGTGTGTGTGTCTGTGTGTGTCACGTGTAGTATGTATGTTTTTACGTTAGGAGGGTAAGTATATTTTGTGGTAAGGGATGTTATAACACCTAGTTTCAATTGAAAGTTCCTCGTTGGCATTTAAACCCATAAGAAAAATATGTTGTTAGTGGTTAAGAGTACTTGGGAGTGGAGTTTAACTCTAGGTTCTCTAGAATCGTACCCTGGGTGGAGGATGTTTTTCTATGGAGCAGCAAACTTCAAAGGAGTCGGAATTAGGGCAGTCCTGATTTCGGAATCTGGACAATATTATCCAACATCGACAAAGATAAGATTCCCTTGTACCAATAATATGGCTTAATACGAAGTGTGCATCCTTGGGATCAGAATGGCAGACGGCGTGAACATAAAAGAACTTTTGGTCATAGGGGATTCTGATCTGTTGATACACCAAGTCCAAGGAGAATGGTCCACGAAGAATGGCAAGATACTTCCATAGCTGCAATGCATGAAGGAGTTGTGCAAGAAGTTCACAAATATTGAGTTCAAGCATGTCCCCAAGATTCAGAGTGAGTTCGTCGATGCCCTTGCAACCCGATCATTTATGATTCAGCATCCAGACAAGAATTACATCAACCCTATCGAGGTAGAGATCAGGGATTAACATGCCTAATGCTTCTATGTAGATGAAGAACCAGATGGTAAACTGTGGTATCACAACATCAAGAGATTCCTCGCAACCAGAGAATATCCGGAGGATGTTACTAACGGTCAAAAGAGAGCCCTTAGGAGACTGGAAACTATTTTTTCCTCAACAGGGAAGTCCTGTACAGGAGGACCCCAGAAGTAGGTTTGTTGAGATGTGTAGGCTCCGCAAAAGCAACCAGATTATTGGAAGAAATACATGCAAGAACATGCAGACCCACCTGAATGGGTTCACATTAGCCTAGAAAATCTTGAGAGCTGAATACTTGTGGATGACTATGGAAAGAGACAGTTTCCGCTACGTGCAGAAGTGTCATCAGTGCGATATTTCATTTGGGTTCCACAAAATAAGTTAAACGTAATGGGTTCACCTTGGTCATTCACCGCTTGGGGCATGGGCGTGATTGGACCCATAGAGCCCGTAGCATCAAATGAACATTGTTTTATCTTGCTAGCTATCGACTATTTAACCAAATGGGTCAAGACATCTACCTACAAGGCCGTCATAAAGAAGGTAATGGCAAATTTTGTCTGAAACAACATCGTCTGCAGATTTGGGATATTGGAGTCTATCATCACTGAAAATGCCGCTAACCTCAACAGCGACCTCATGAGAGAAATATGCAAGAAATTTAGGGAAGTCGAGGCATCCAATAAGAATATCAAGAGAATTCTGTGAAAGATAGTGGAAAATCAAAGGTAATGGCACGACAAACTACCTTTCACTTTACTGGGTTATCGGACTACTATGAGAATATCCACTAGGGAAATGTTGTACATGTTGGTATACAGTACTAAAGCGAAGATACCAGGAAAGGTCGAGATACTGTCTTTAAGAGATATTCAAGAGGCAAAGTTGGATGACGCAGAATTGATACGGGTCATACAGGAGCAACTTATGTTCATTGACGAGAAAAGAATAGATGCGGTATGTCACGGTCAACCATATCATAACAGGATGGTTAGTGCATTTAACAAGAGATAAAACTATCGCCAATTCATATCGGGACAGTTGGTTTTGAATAAATATTTCCCCATCAAGGAGAAACCAAATGAATATTTTCACCGAACTGGCAAGGTCCTTACGTGGTTCACCGAGCACTGTTGGGCGGAGCTCTAATCTTGGCAAAAATGGATGGAAGAATCAACACGAATCCCATCAACTTGGATGCAATCAAGAGATACATAGGCAATCCTCATCGGATTCAGTCATCTTTTGTAATTGAACTATGTTCTGGCCTGATTCCACTTGGATACATAGGCTATCTGAGTCAGACTCGACAATTTTCATTCTTATCTCATCATTTCGCATCTATTGCAATTGAACTACGGTTTAACCTGATTCCATTTGGATACGTAGGCTGCTTGAGTCAGGCTCAGCTATCTTTATCATATTTTATCATAATCCATCGAACTACGTTCAGACCTGATTTCATTTTGGATACGTAGGCAAACTGAAAAGGTTCGGTATTAACTTTAGGAAAATTCTTGTAACGCATTAGTTCAAATTAGGACGCGATCGCAACAGCAACCAGCCGTATTATTAGGAGCATCACGAGAGGTCAACATCAGCATAACAAAAAAGGATACGCTCTCATGTTGAGAACCTTTGGTAACATGTCATAATCCGGAACAACGGCACTCGCCTTAAAATTATTTTCAAATATTTTCTAAAGACAATATATATGCGATAATCTGTTCCATCTACTGAACATCGGCTTCGCCAACCAGAGCCTTCTATATAGCAAACTGTAAAACTCTTCCAACAAAGCAATTCGCATCGCCGCTATGTTGCGATGGATACAAGAATAGACAGTCGCAAACCTCATCACCGATGTTCCGCCAATCGATGGTTGCAACTTAGCTTCGCAATCAAGAGTATATCTTAGTCATGCTTTCATTTTGTTTGTTGTTATTTTGAATGTTTTAACGTTTTGCTCATGCAGCTTCAGGCATGATTACAGTTTAACCAATCACTCCTAAGCGGGGATTACTTTACATTTCAGTGCAACGTTCTCCCAAAAAGCGGAGATGCACTTTACAAATCAAGATCTCCCGACAAATGGAGACATTTTTTAGTTCAAAGCTTTCTTGACAAACGACGACGCACTCTACCAATCAAGCTCTCCCAACAAGCTGAGACAATTTTCAAGTGCTCCGACAGTTGCGGAACGGTACACAGTCCGACTAACAAATCGATTCAAGATCAAATATACCATCATCCCAATCCAAAATAACGGCTTGTCGGCAGCCACACATCATCATTCCTGCATCATTTAGATTGCATAGTAATATATTCCGCATTATAATATATTGGTATGCGTGTATTTTATTTTTTTTGCATGAGAAAACATCGAAGCGTGGAACTATTCTTAGCAGCAGACCGAACCACAACGCTAGAGGGACAACCAACCCATTAGTGGGCCTACTATCCAAGTGCAAGACAATCAGTGAAACTCAAAATATCCAAATCATTCAAAATCAAGCCAAAAAATTCAAGCTATAATAAATGTCCGATCCTCCGTCTCTCTGTATCGTCATAATACGACAGTGGGGCAACTCTTGCGAGTGTCGCATCCCCAAAATCTTTCCTCCATAACTACATGAGGCCTGATCCTCGTTAAGCCTGAGGTATGTAATCAATTCAAGGCCAGAATTCGGCCCCAATATCCCCCAAATATTTCCCAAAAATCTTCCTAGAGTCTTCCTTAAATCAATCCCGCAATTCGTGCCTAAGTTGGGACAAAATTGGCTTTGGTTCAATTTCTTTGCCCAAAACTCTTTCATCATCTCCAATAAAAGAGGGGCATTTGTTGACGACCAATTTTGGCTCTCCCTTTTTAAATTAATTTATTTTTACCTAATAATTTACAATAAATATCTTTAAGGTGTTTTCTAGTAACAAATACTTATTTTACAAATTAATTAAGTATTAGTTAAAATTAATTGCATAGTCTTAACATTATGTAATTACAAATATATTTACTATCTTTAAGATTATTGAAATAATTTATATATACATTACATTGGTTCTATAATTAATTTGATAAATTACTCTTTAATTTTAATTAATTAGATTATCATGTGAAAATCGAAATTAGTGTTGCAATTTAGGAAAAACAAAGTGTTTTATAAATAGTTAGTAAAAGTAACTAGTAATATAGGTAATAATTATAATTTTTACCATATTTATTAAAAATTGTTAAGTTAATTTAAATTAAATTCAAAAGAGGTTCAAAGACAAAAGGGACATGATTGCAATTCTCAAATCAAAGGCAAAGTGGCCATTCCTTCAATTATTTTGGCCCTATTACTCAAGCCCAGTCCGAAATATACCCAACCCAAACACCCTTCTCTTTCCCTATTGTCGATCCAAACCACCTATTTGCACCAATCACGACATACCATGTCACCCTCCTTCACCACTCACATTAGAAGCACAAACGAATCTGACCCGTATGTTCTTCAGATCAATGACTCGCGTTTACCCTTAGAAGAACAAGAACACTTATCCATAATATCACTGATTTGCAGACCTATAAGGAACATGACTTAGTAATTAAATAGGTACCCTAGTATACCTTTAAATTTTAGGCGGAGACTCTCTTTCATCAACAACAAATAAACCACAAGTTGAAACTTGTTTTGACTAGTGCAAAATAGGGTGCAACATCAGCGGGTGAAGTACGATAATTAGAGACCGCGTGGTTTGCTTTAGAGGCTTGATATTCCAAAGTGGAAGTGAGAGCATATTACCATGGATTTTGTAATTGGAATTCCATGTACCTTGAAGAGATTTGATGTGTTGTGGATCGTTGTGGACAGACTTACCAAGTCTACACACTTCATTCCAGTCATGACTATCTACTCTTCAAAGTAGCTGGCTCGGATATAACTTTGTGAGATTGTTCACCTTCATGGTGTTTCCATGTCTATTATCTCAGATCGAGCCACTAAGTTCACATCCTATTTTTGGAGAGCAGTGTAGCTGGAGTTGGGCATACAGGTCGAGCTAAGTATAACATTTCATCCTCAAAATGACGGGCAGTACGAGCTTGCTGTCAGATTATGGAGGACATGTTACGATCCTGTGTCATTAATTTCGAGGATCAGTGGGATCCGTTTCTATCGTTAGCAGATTTCACCTACAACAACATCTATCAATCGAGTATCCATATGGATCCTTATGAGGCCATATATGGGAGGCAATGTCGTTCTCCAATTGGTTGGTTTGAGCCTGGGAGGAAGGTTGTTGGGCACTGATCTAGTTCGAGATGCTTTGAAGAAGGTAAAATGATTTAGGAGCGGCTTCGTACAACAGTCCAGGGAAAAGAGTTATGCTGACAGGAAGAGTGAATTAGAACTGATTGATGGTCTATATCTTTTAGATTATAGTTAATGGATGCTCTTAAATCATAATTCTAATAATATACATTATGATTCCATACCAGAAAAATTTTCAAATTCCTTTTTGGTTTTGAAGTTCTCAACAAGAAACACCTACCCCTCTATTAGAATAGAAATTCAAAAAAAATAGATTTGATTGTATAGTGTATACCCATTATGTACACAATATTAGCAGTTATTCTATTTTCATCATAGAATGATTATTCAGTCTCGTGATGTTGCATATATATTGGGTGAGAAGGTTCTACTTAGATTTTTTCCCATGAAAAGTGTGATGAGGTTCGGGAAGAAGGGCAAGCTGATCCCTCAGTATAGTGGCCCTTTGGAGGTGACCTACAGACTTACCTCGCCACCTACTTTATCGAGAGTTCAACCAGTGTTTCATGTTTCCATGCTCCATAAGTATTATGGGATCCATCACATGTATTAGACTTCGGCACAGTATAGGATGAGGATTTGAGTAAGGATATAAGTTGGTGGCCATTTTAGACCGGCAAGTTCGAATGTTGAGGTTGAATAATATAGCATCGGTGAAGGTTCATTTGAAAGGTCAGCCGCTCAAGAAGGTTACTTGGGAGACCGAGTGGGAGATGCGGAGCAGATATCCTCATCTTTTTTATACCCTAGGTATGTTTCTAAACTCGTTCTAGGATGAATATTTGTTCAATGGGGGGGGAGAATGTAACGACCCGACCGGTCATTTTGAGTATTTAGCCTCATTTTCTCTATTTGATGCTTTAAATATGTGCATTTTTTATGTGACTTGTGGGGGCGATTGGTTTGGTTTCAGAGAAATTTATGATTAAACTGGGACACTTTATCCCTTGGTTGGAGGCTTGAGTTTTTACGGTTGACCTGAGTTTGACTTGTGTAGATGATATCAGAATGGCATTTTGATGGATCCAATAGATTTATATGATGATTTTAGACTTAGGCTTATGAACGGATTTGTATTTGGAGTTTCGTAGGTTGATTTGGTTCTTTTAGGCAAAAGTTTGAAAGTTGAAGGTTTGGAAGGTTCAAGGTTTGATCGGAAGTTGACCTTATTAATATCGAGTTTAGATTATTGATACGGGGGTTGGAATAAGTTTGTTATATCATTTGAGACTTGCATGCATAATTTGAGGTCATTCTGAGTTGATTTTATGTGGTTCAACATGAATTTTTCAAGTTGGAAGTTCATTAGTTCCTTAGGCTTGTATTAAGGTGCGATCCATAGTTTTGTTGTTGTTTTATATGATTTGAGGCCTCGAGTAGGTCCGTATTATGTTTTTGGACTGGTTGTTATTATTGGGCAGGACCTTGGGGGCCTTGCGTGTGTTTCAGATGAGTTTCGAATAATTTTGGATTAAGTTGGCATGGCTGAAGATTTCTGAGTTCTGGTGTTTTCGCATCTGCAGAAATTGGATCGCAAGTGCGAGTCTGCTGATGCAGGTGTGAAGCCGCAAAAGCGGATATGGGATGGAGAACCCTTTGTTCATAGATACAATACGATGGGCGCATATGCGAGGCCGCATTTGCGATGAAGTGATCGAAGTTGCGGGTGCACAGGTTTAGGGTGTTGAGCGCATGTGCGGTTGGTCGGGTTTTAAATAGGACTCGCTAATGCGAGATTTTGACCGTAGTTGGGGGTAATTTGGACCGCAAATGCGGAATCACTGGACAGACTATATGATTTTGAGGGTTTGTCATTTTTTATTATTTTAAGTTATGGAGCTCGGCTGGAGGCGATTTTCGGAGAGGATTTCACTACAATTGAAGGGGTAATTAATCTTTACTTGCTTTTGGTGTTAGATATTGATTACCTATATATTATTACACATAGTTTATGTCAATTAAAAGGTGGAGTTTGGAGGTTTTTAAGTATGGTTTTGGAAAGTGAAAATTGATGATTTAAAGGTCGAATTGAGGTTGAATTTGGATGAAACACATATATTTGAGCTCATATCGGAATAGGTATTCGGGATTTGTGAGTTTTGTCGGATTTCGAGGTGCGGGCTCGGGATTGACTTGTTACGTTGACTTTGTACATTTAAATCATGATCTCAGCTCTATTGTTTTAAGATTATTTTTTATGGCTTTTATTGATGATATTAAGTTGCTTGACTAGACTCGAGTCGCTTGGAGGTCGATTCGCGGGGGAAGGGCTTTTTGGGGTACTGATCCACCCGCTTCGAGATAAATAATATATCTAAATTTCGTTTGAGGAAAATTATCAATGTGGATTATCAATGTGGACTACGATACTTAGGATGAGTTGGAGGTGACGCACGTGCTAGGTGAAGGGCGTGTGTGCGTACAACAGGGTATTCATCGATCAAGTAGACTTTAGGCTACTATAAGACTTGCTTTTCTATTATACCTCGTGATATCCCTATTTTCTCTATGTATATGATTATTTGAGCTATTATTCATGTTAGAAATCATGTCTAGACTATGTGTTTATTTGTTTGAGACATGATAGGGCTATTCTTGTTGTTTTTAAGTTGTTTGCCTTAATTATAGATATACTCTCAGTCATGAACCTATATCCGTGTATGATATCTCTATCTCAGTACATGCTTCTTATGATTAATAACATGTTGTTGATGCCTCATATGTCTAACACTGTTGATTTGAGTCTGTGAGATGTATTTTATTGAAACTTGAGTGGTGGATGACCGATGTGGGCCATAGAACCGTATTTTGATTAATATTTGGATCAGGTTGCATGCTGCAACGAATTGATATTTGTATTGGGTTGCAATGATCCACCCTTCCCGTGTCTGGTATTCACAGTAAGCGCAAACATATAGTCATATGTGTGCTTGGTGAGGGAAATTTGTGCCACGCACCCGTATAGTGCTGAGTGTGTGTGTGTGTGTGTATGATGGTGAGGGGCACTTGTGCTAGGCACCGTGAGCATGTTGAATATGAGTATACCTGATGGATTTATTTTGTGTTATTGAGTTGACTTGTATATTTGAAATATAGGCATATAGATGCATTTTTCCTCATGGTAGATGGTAAATGAAATGTCTTACCTATTATTGAAAGTTTGTAAATCATATTTTCCTTGATAAACTCATGTTTTAGTGATTTTGGTGGTATGATTTGGCTTTGACTGTTATATTGGAAAGCATGTCTAATTTTTTATATTTGTGAACGAGTTGAATATGATATCTTTTGAGTTATTTACTTTTATTTCATTATTATATCGTGTGATGTTATTGATTATTGGTGCTAGACACCGACCTTCTTCCGAGCTTGTCACTACTTTTAGCTCGAGGCTAAGTTTGTTACTTATTGAGTATATGAGGTCGGTTCTAGGTACTGCTAGGTGTGGTGATTGCTAGAGTTAGCACTGGTTCTAATTTGTGGAAACTATGAGGTAGTTGTTATGTCGTTCGCAGACCTTGAAGTTCTCCTTCGTTTATTTTTGTTAATACTGTTCTATCGTTCAGACGGATTTGTATTGAGAATTTGACTATGTATTTTTGATATTTTGTAGTGTTCATATACTCGTTGACACCAAATCATAGGATTGTTGTAGTTGCGTTATTGTTGCTATTTTCAGATATTTTATGATTATTCCAATGTTGAGACTATTAAGTTATGCTAATTGATTTTATTGTTATTATAAATTGTTTGCTTGCCTAGAAAATGGCTTTAGGCGCCTTCACGGCTCCGGTTGGAGTTTGGATTATGAAAGAAAGTATAACTTTTACTTGATTATATGTTGATCATTGTTGGATTCATGACGTGTTTGATGAATTATTATTTATTTGAGTGTTAAAATCAATATTAAGTGTTGTTGTATTCATTATCATGTTAGTGGTTTAAGTTTTAGCCTTGATTGAATTCTACCACTTGCATATGCAAGCATGTTGCACTAAGTTTGAATATTTGACCACTTGGTCAGCTCCGCACTTTTAATGTACAGAATCAACGTTAAGAATTGATCAAACCCTCTTTCTTTGCCTCAAATTTCACCTTTGCAATAAAATTACTCTGAAAGGCTAGGCTTGCAAGGATCGCTTTGCTACTCTGTTGCAAACCTAGTTTTGATCGAAGGGGATTGTGGTTGTTCATAGGACTGGGCATATATCGGGTATAACCGATAGCCCGAACCGAAAAAAGCTTATAAGGGTATCGATATCGGGTTATTGGGTTAACGATTCGGTAACAGTTTTATATTTTTTCACTATTGGGTTATCGGTTCGGGCCAAGGTTTGCCCAATTTCTTAACGGGTTAACCGATAACCCAATAAGATTTAATAAAATTAGGATTTTACCGTTAAGTATATAAATACATCTTGGGCTTCATTCTCTCTTTTTCTCCCAATTTTCCCCGCCGCATTCAACATTGAAGTTTCACAGTTTACTCTTCAGACTCTGATTCGATTCTTGAATAGTTCTTCTTCAAAATTCAAATTACAACCACATTCTTAGAATCTTAGCGTAAGTTTGTACTCCAAAATTGCTTCTTTGTTAAAAATAAATTTCGTTCCTTTCTTTTGAGTTTTTCAGTAGAGTTCGATAATAAAAATATAGAATTTTTGATTGCTTTCGATTCTTTATTTTGTGCTTATGTTTTAGTACTATGTTTGTATTTGTTAATTTTAAGGTGAAATTTCTACTACTTTGTATTGTTATTAATGTATTTGGACAACTGTTGTTGAATAATTAACACTATTTCAGTTGTGTTTGGACAACTGTTGAATTACTAGTACTCTTGTTGAACTTGCTACAATTGGACTCTGGAAAATGACATTGATCTCTTGATTATAATTTGGCAGGAAACCAAAAAATTATAATTTATATTCCTGTTAACTAATATATTTAGTGAATTTGAGACGGAATGCTTGTGGAGTTGTAGTATCAACTTTTGAGATTGCACAGGTCATGAATTTGTCAAAATGAAACATGCTTCAAATATTAGTTGTGGCTCAAACGCAGAATTGGGTAGTGTATTATATGTGAATTCTTCTCTTTTTTGCTTAACTCGAGTGAATTGTCTTCTCTTCTTTGCTTAACTCTAGATTGAGTTATCTTATCGGGTAAATTGATAACCGAACCGATAATGATCGATAACCGGTTAACCGATAACCGATAACTAATATCTTATCAGTTTGGTTATCGATTAATCATATTTGTAAATCAATAACCGATATGCTAAAACGATAATATTCATAACTGAACCGAACCGAACCGACCGATGCCCACCCCTAATTGTCCAATTCAAGAGTGGCCATTACATAAAGAAGCATGTGATTATGTGTTGTAATTAGATTTTAAGATTAGAGTGGTTATTTCTGTAACTGATGTCTCAACTGAGATGATTTATAATTGGTTATTAATTTTGTGACTATGTATGTAATAGTTAGTTCTCAATTTGTATCTCTTTTGCAAGTAGCATGTGATTTGGTTATGGATATAATTTTAAAGGGCCAAGACATGTAAGAGGTCATTGGGATAGAATTGCTTTCAGAACCTAAAGACAGTCTATTGGTTCTGAAGCCTAAGGCCAACTGGTCCTAAACTTTACACTGATCGTGCGAGCCTAGTAGCTCTCATGGCTCATTAATGGTTTTGTCACGACCCAATTTCTCTCCGTTGGGTATCGTGATAGCACCTAGTCTTAGGGACTAGATAAGCCTAGCAGTTACTGAATAACAACAATAATAAAAGGAAAACTAATAGTCTTGATATAGAATCTCAACAGAGTGTACAGACTTTTCCAAAACCGGTAATATAAGTCATAAGCTCTACGAATCTTCTACAACTTCTAAGTACAACTGTTTGGAAATAAATACAACAGTGTATGAATAATAAATACAAAGGTGACTCCGACGCTTGCGAACGCAGCAGCAGGTTACCTTGAGTCTCCTTGGCATTCATCCACACAGCTACTACAATATATACCTGGATCTGCACAAAAAAATGTGCAGAAGTGTAGTATGAGCACACCACAGCGGTGCCCAGTAAGTTCAAGACTAACCTCGGTGGAGTAGTGACGAGGACTAGTCAAGACACCGCTGGTCTACAAAATAAACTGACATGAATATAGAAATGACCAAACGTTACATATACCTAAAGGTTCACGGAATAATTTACGACAATGACAATATAAAGCAGAAGGAAATTACAGAAATCAATCACGAAACAGCACAAAAATATACAGAAATATGGACAGCAAAACAAGTTGAATCGAAAGGAAACACAATACAATAGAGAACACCAGTAACTCAACTCCATGTCGGTTTGTTCACGTCGGGCCTTAGCCATTAAAAATCCATAACTGGTAGAATCGTTTAAACAACCGTTCATATGAAAAACTTTTGCAAATAAAATCATTTTTTGTATGGAAGAGTCTCCTTTGAAAACATACTTTCTCCAAAAGTAGATGTAAGTATATTTAGTAGAGAGAATTACGTAAAACATAGTTTTTTCCAAAATACGAAACTTCTCAAAGATGTTTTCCCAATAAATGACTTCCAAATATCATTTTAGGCAAGACTAGTGCTTTTCAAATATCCCTTCGATGTAAAAGTCATTCAATTATAATCATTTCAAAACAATTTCTTTTTCAATAATACTTTTCAATAAAATCCCTTGATCAAAATCTCCTCAAGATTTATCTACCGAAACTCAGTCTGTAACTCAGAAATTGCCATGCAGTACAGGAGGAATATCAAATCATGGCAATAAATGCAGTAAGAGATCAGTAGGAATATCCAAATTTAGAACAACGGAATAAAATGCAAAGACAAGTGCACGGCATCACCCTTCGTGTATTTACTCTTATCCTCACCAAAACAAGTGCACGGAATCACCCTTCGTGCTTTACTCTCATCCTCACCAAAACAAGTGCACGACATCACCCTTCATGCTTTTACTCTCATCCTCACCAAAACAAGTGCACGGCATCACCCTTCGTGCTATTACTCTCATACTCATAATGCAATAAATAAATAAAATGGCACGGCATTATCCTTCGTGCTTTTAAATATCATATCATGGCACGGCATCACCCTTCGTGCTTTTACACTCTCATCCTCACAATGCAATAAATAAATACACGGCATCACCCTTCGTGCTTTACAATCTTCCTCACAATGCAACAAATAAATACCCGGCATCACCCTTCGTGTTTTACACTCTTACTCACCCAAACAATATCAAGAACAACAATTTGGCAAGGAACATCAACAATATGAACCATAAATCACAACATCCCGGCAAGAGAGTCAACAATACAAACAATATCATTAACAGCATAAACAGTAATAGAAACCATAACATCCCGGCAAAAGGGAGTCAACAAGGCAAACAACATCATCAACAACGGAATAATAAGAGAACCCACACAATCCCGGCAAGGAAAAACAGCTATAACCAATCTCACCTAAACAGTTAACTTCACAGAATAAACTCAACTTCAACAAAGACCCCATAATAGGCAACATCAAGGAAATACCAATGACATAAAATGTTTAACAATTAGACCTAATTATCACTTAAGGTAATATCATATAAATCACAATGTAAGACTCACGAGCATGCTTGACTCCAACGAATAGATGTTCCAACTACGGCTAGTCAACTATAAGGCTAGATGACACTAATTATAGTCAATTAGGCAAGCTAGGGAGAAAATATAGCATGATGATGAGAGAAGTATAATATTTAGTTAAGTCAAGTAAGGTCCAATAGTCAACGAAGGAATCTAAAAATAAATAATTCTAATTTAAACAGGAAGGGATGAAATTAACAACCAAGGATTCAAATGTAACAATTAAAAATCATACACAGGTAATATAAGAACCTATGAATCCTAAAAGGCCAATCTAATTGCAAATAAGTCCGAGTACACACTCGTCACCTCGCATACTCGGACTACAATCAACAAGGAAGACTCAATCCTAAGGGGTAGTTCCCCCACACAAGGTTAGGCAAGATACTTACCTCAAAGATGATAACCCGGTACTCAAAAATAGACTTCTCGGGCGGAAAGACCTCCTGACAGCTCACAATCAACTAAAACAACTTCAAAATACACATAAAACGTATAAGGAACTATTCCGAATAATAAAGTTTCAATCTTTATAAAATTATAAAAATCGACCCAAAAGTCGACCCCCGGGCCCGCACCTCGGAACCCGACAAATTTGACAAATTCCGATTACCCATTCCGATACGAGTTTACCCATACTAAATTTATCCAATTCCGATAACAATTGGTCTTTCAAATCAAGATTTTACATTTTAGAAGTTTTCATTCAAAACCTACAATTCCCTCAACCCAAAATACAAATTAAATGATAAAAACAAGAACTAATTCATGAGATATAATTAATTATAGTAGAAGAACACTTACCCATTAGATTTGTGTGAAAAACTCTCAAAGAATCGCCAAAAACCAAGCTCTAGAAGTCAAAATATGATAAAAAGGGCTTAACCCTCGTTTTTAAAAACTTATATTCTGCCCAAACGTTAAATGAATCGCGATCGTGGAACATGGTTTGCGATCACGAAGAAGAAAGAGGAAAGCTGGCCAGGTTGTTCATTGCGAACGCGACAAGAAATTCGCGAACGCGAAGGAGGAGAACAGGAAGCTATGCGATCACGTACTGAAGAATGCGAACGCGAAGAACAAAGTTTGGGCGACCAGCAGGGACACATTGCGATCACGAAAGAATCACTGCGATCACGATGAAAGAAAAATGGGTGGGGCAAACAGAACATTACGCAATCGCGGCATGGGCTACGCAATCAGGAAAGAGGGCAACAGACACCAGAAACAGCAGTTCAAAAATGGAAGAAAATGGTCCGAAGCCCATCCGAAATGCACCCGAGGCCCACGGGACCCCGTCTTATCACAAAAACAAGTCATATAACCTAACACGGACTCGCTCGAGGTTTCAAATCACATAAAATAACACCAAAATGATGAATCAAACCAAAAATCAATGAAATTCCTCAAAACTTCTTTAAACATCGAATTTTGCATTTAAGGTCCGAATCACATCTAATGAAGTTCGTTTCTTACCAAACTTTACAAATACGACACAAATATTATATCGAACCTGTGCCAGGATCCAAAACTAAGATACGGGCCCGATACCACAGGTTTCACATAGAATTTCATTGTCAAAATCTCTTATATTTTTTAAAAAATAATTTCTTTTAAAAATTCATTTCTCAGACTTGGGACCTCAAAATTCGATTTCGGGCATACGTCCATGTCCCATATTTTTCTACGGACCCTTCGGAACCGTCAAATCATGGGTCCGGGTCCGTTTACCAAAAGCGTTGACCGAAGTCAATTTTATTCAAATTTCTAATACAACATTATCATTTTTATCAGTTTTTCACATAAAGGCTTCCCGGCTACACGCCCGGGCTGTGTATGCAAATCGAGGCAAGATAGAAGGAGGTTTTCACGACCTCGGAACACCGAATTAGCTAAAAATAGATGGAATGACGTTTTGGGTCATCACAGGTTTGGAGCTTTTCGTTTGAATTATGGCTGTAACGACTTGACCGGTCGTTTTGAGATCTAGCATTTTGTTTGGTAGTTTGAGATTTTGAGTAGCTTTGTATCAGGTATTATGACTTTCGTGTACGGTCGGGTTTGGTTTTTCTACGTTTCAGAGATGATATGGAAGGATGATTCTCATTTTAGAAGCCTAAGTAGTAAGAGTTGGTCGAAGTTAAATTTTTGTATGGATGACTCCAGAAAGGTATTTTGATGATTCCAATAGCTTTGTATGGTAATTTTGGAATTGGCGTATGTCCGATTTGGATTTGGGGGTCTGTAGGTTGATTTGATATTTTTTTGGTGAAAGTTGGAAAGTTGAAGGTTTGGAAGGTTGAGAGGTTTGATCGAGAGTTGACTTTGTCGATATCGGGTTCGGATTGTAATTTGGGGAGTTGGTATAGCTCGTTGTTTCATTTGGGACTTGCATGCAAAATTTGAGGTGATTCTGAGTTGATTCGATATGATTCGGCGCGAGTGGTAGAAGTTGAAAGTTCATCAGTTCATTGGGCTTGAATTGAGGTGCGGTTGGTAGTTTTGATATTATTTGAGGTGATTTGAGGTCTCGAGCAGGTATGCGTTATGTTATGGGATTGATTGGTATGATTAGATAGGGTACAGGGGCCTCGGGTGTGTTTTCGATGGGCTACGGGCCATTTCTCCTTGTTTTGAATTGTTGTCAACTGAGATCTGGTGTTCTTCATCACTATCGTGAGTAAGAAGTCGCGTTAACAAAGAGAGAGTTTGGAAACAGGCAATTTGTTTTTCGCGGTCACAAAGATAAGACCATGTTCGCGAAGCTTGGAAGACTTTTTGCCTCCGCGTTCACGTGCTAGGTTCTGCGATCGCATATAAGAATAGCTGGAAAGGGCATCAGATGATTTTTCGTGTTTATGTGAGAAGCACCACGCTCGTGGAGGTTGCTGAAGATTGTGAGTCGTGTTGGAGACTGGAGCATCGCGTTCAAGAAGAATGTTTTGGGCAGCTGGGTGTCTTTATTCTTCGTGATCGCGAAGGAATTTATGCGATCGCGATGAGTAAATAACTAGGAAGAATAATAGGTACTCTATTTCGAGGGCTTTTGTTATTTTATCACTTGTTGAGTTAGAAAATTCGGTTTTTAGCGATTTTGGGGGAGATTTACATGTTTTCGATTGGGGTTTTGTGGTGCGGGCCCAGCATTGACTTTTAGTTTTCATTAAAGGTTGAAACTTTAGTATCCGAAATTATTTCCTATGGCTTTTATTTATGATATAAAGTTATTTTGGCTAGACTATGTGGGGAGGGGGGGAACTACCCCTAGGAATTGGGTTGATTGTATTGTTGAATTATGTGAAAGACGTTTACGCGAGGTGATGAGGGAGTACTCGGGCTTGTATGTGATATTTGACCAGTTAGACTCCTAGGCTTCTTTCATGCATTAATTAAAACTGTCGTATCATGTTATATCTTCCTTGTTATTTTTACTCTTATATGCTTTATTTGAAGTTCTTAGTACATGTTCTATCTTTTATTTGTCAATCTTACTCTTATATGCTTATTTGAAGTTATTGCCCATTTTATTGTCACAATACCTCTTTTATTGTTAAATGAGTCTTATTTGATGTTGCAATTTCATGATATCCCTTTGTTGTCGAGTTATCCTCATGCATTTAGACGTAGTTTCTATTTCATGCCTTATCTTTCATTGTTAGTACGTCATACACTAGAAATTGAAGTTGTCGTTTCATGGAAATACCTTCATTGGTGAGTTTATTCTTAAGCAATTAATTGAAGTTGAAGGTATTGACAGTATTAAATCTGTTCTAGTTGAATTTGTTGTTATATGGAGTATTTTTCATTATTGAGTTATTTTCCCCGTTTTATTTTGTTGTTATTGAGATTCTTGAACATATCGTAGTTGAGTCGTGGGATATGTGTTGTGGTGATATTGGTATTGTTGATTTGGAAAGGTGTGGCCTTATGGGCACTTGTGGTACAAGTTGATATGTTGTGTTTTTGTAATGTTAGTACATGTGAAATTTTTGTGTGGTTGATTGTTTATACTTGGAGTATAAGGGTGGAATCTCACTGTTATTGATTGTGCGAAGTGATACGGATCGTCACGACCCAATTTTATTTTAGGTCGTGATAGCACCCAACACCTTTGCTAGGCAAGCCAACAGTGGTCAATCTAGTGATTTCCCATTTTAATAAGTTCTTCCAAGTAAATAACTTTCTTTTAGTTTAATAGGTTTAGCAAGAAACAGATCTAAATTTACAAAAGGAAGCAGCTAAATGTATATGACCATAAGAATAAAACGAAAATCATAAGTCTACTAGTGTATGCCAAGATCAGGTGTCACAAGTGGGTGGGATACTAGTAGAATATACAAAAGATTTCTACTCTACTGTCTGAAATAGAATAAACACAAAATAATCAAAAGAGAGACTCTGGATGCTGCTGAACGGCTCGGAAGGGCAGCTCACCGTGTAGTCTCGAACCAGAAGTCAAGCATGCGCGCCGGACTGATAACCGATGCACCTGCCTCAGATCCTGCACATCAAGTGCATACGTGTAGCGTGAGTATATAAACAACATGTACCCAGTAAGTATCTAGTATAACCTTGAAGAAGTAGTGATGAGGGGCCGACTTCGACACTTACTATGGGCCAAAAATATAATAATATGAAGTTCTAATTAAACATGATATATAAAATGATAATAGAACTCAGAGCAGGAAAATAAGTAAACAATCCTTTCATTTCAAATAAGAATCAAGTCATTTCTCTCTTCAAATCCTTTCATCTTTAAAGTCCATGACACAATAAATATAAAGGGGTTCCAATATCTTTACGCACGAATTATGTCGAGGACGTACGGCCCGATCCAAATATACATATAAATATATTGTGCGATGTCGAGGGTCTAATGGCCTGAACTATATAATATATCAATTAACCTGCCGAGGCGAACGGCCCGCTTCCATGAGAGTAGTAGAAATTTACCCCGCTCGCGGAATATACTTGCAAAGTGGTTGAACATAGAATTTCTCAAGTTTTCATAATATTTCTCAATTCTTTTCAAAATAAGAAATTCAACTAGGAACCTTTAAAATATTGAAATCCTCAACCTCTGCTTTAATCCAAATAATTAGTAAGCATAAACAAGTAAAGGTATCAACAAAACATGGTGTAAACCTAAATCTACCTGGACATAAGCATGAATAGTAGCTACGCATGGACTCTCGTCACTTCGTGCGTATGTAGTCCCCCACAAATAGAAGTACATATTGATTAAGTTCACCTATGGGGTTAATTCCCTCTTACAAGGTTAGAAAAGAGACTTACCTCGTCTCAAGGCCTACTTCCCGGTCCAAGAATGTGCTCACGCCCTCAATTCGGTGTCGAATCAACCAAAACTAATCAAATAGTACATAAACTAATCAATACATGCTCAAAAGTTCGTATTCCAACTATTAAAGAGGTTACCCAACCCTAAATGTAAGATTCTTAAAATTTACCCCCGGGCTCACATGCCCGGATTCTGAAAATTTTTTAATAAAGTTGTTACCCATAACCTCATGAACACAAATATATGATTTTTACTAGATACCATACCGAATTTCATGAGTAAATCTCATTTTTATCAAAAACCTAGATTTTCTCCTAAAGACATAATTTCCACTAATTTACATGTTACAATATATCCATAAGTTATGTATTTGACTCATAGCTGGTAGAAATTACTTACCTCAAGGTTTGAGATGAAAATCCCCTCTCTAAGATCTCCAAGAATCGCCCAACAATGGAATAAATGAGCCAAAATGACTAAGCCCGCAAGAAATGAAGGATTCTGCCTTCAGCGGTTTTCGCATCTGCGGAGGGGCTATCGATTCTACAGGACCACTTCTGCGGTCAAAATTCCGCTTCTGCGGAGGCCTTTAAGCCCAAGGAGGGTCGCTTCTGCGATCCCACTTCCGTGGCAAGCGTGCCGCATCTGCGACCTGGCCCGCACCTGCACTTTCGCGGGTGCACATAAACTTCCGCATCTATATTCCCTGGCCAAGTGCCCCAGAGCCGCTTCTGTGACCAAACTCACGCACCTGCGAGCTCGCACCTGAAGCTGGCCAAGCGCAGGTGCAATTACACCATCAGCTGGGAGCTTCAGTTGTGGCTCCCAGTTCTAACTTGATCTGAGCCTCGTCCGATCGACACCTGGGGCCCCAAGCCCCCGCCCGAACATTCCGACAAGTTTGAAATCATAAAATGGAATCACTCGAACTCTAGGAACTCCCAAAACAACACTAAATCTAAGAATCATACCCCCAAAATAATTCGATTGAAAACATGAACTTTAAGTTCTTCAATTTACTCCCAAAGCGCTGAAACATACTTCAACTACTCAGATTGACACCAAAGTTTACGTGCAAGTATTAAATGATATTACGGAACTATTCCCGATCTCAAAATTCCATTCGGACCTCGATATTACCAAAACCTATTCTAAACCAAATTTAATGAACTTCAAGAACCTTCAAGGAACCTACTTTTAATATTAGGCGCCGAAACGCTCCCGGGTCATCCAAAAGTTGATCCGAGCATACGCCCAAATCCGAAATCACCATACGAACCTATTGGAACCTTCAAATCACATGGATGGCTAATGATATATTGTAAGGGCGGAGTGATACAGGTGGCTATTGATATATAATCTGGACGGAGTGATACGGGTGGCTATTGATATATTGTCAGGGATGAGTGATACAGGTAACTGATGATATATTGCCTGGGTGGAGTGATACGGGTAGCTATTGATATAATGTCCGGATGGAGTGATAAGGGTGGCTATTGTGTTATTGTCTGGGCGGAGCAACAGGGGTGGCTATTATGATATTGTCAATACCAAGGGTGTCTATATCAGGGATGATATGTGACGGTCTGGGGGCATAATATTGATGATATTTGTATGATGGTGTGATTTTTCTTGTGTGTGCCATGAAACTTACGTGACTTATTGTGTTGTTTTCAATGAGCTACTTGATGTCTTGATATTACTTGTTGACTTGGAATGTAATAGTATACTCGCACTGCATACACTGTAGCTTGCCATTTATACCAGTTCAAGAGTATGAAACTTGACATTTATTGATCAAGCTCATGAATTCTTGTATATCTGCTTTCATGGTGATATTGAGCATGTAACCACGCCGGGTGGATTGTGATATTGGGCATGTGATCACATGCGGGCAGATTGGTGATATTGATCCTGTGACCACGCCGAGCGGGTTGTGAAATTGAGCCTGTGACCACGCCGGACGGATTGTGATAGTGATCCTATGACCATGTCGGTCGGATTAAGATATTGGCATATGAGTTGTCCGTGTAGTTGTGACTGGCAATGTAGGCATGAGGTTCCATGTGTATATGATTTGTGATTTGGGACTCATAGCATGAGGTTTTGAAGAGGTGTATCTCGGAGTAATTTTATTGTGAAGCTTGTGTTAGAGCGGCTTGATTATTTGTTTCATTTGTTTATCTTATTTGATTTCATTGCTACTTTAACAATGTTCTGATTACTTTATTATTTTTATCACATGTTTATTCCTTGTCGCCAATTACTGATTTTGCTTCCATTATTAGCTTTATACTTACATATTGTACATGTAATTATGTCTAGTAGGTGTTTTTACCTGTAGCGCATCATTAATCAACCGAAATTAGTCTTGATACTTGCTGGGTCCTGACTGTGGTGTACTCATACTATATTTCTGCACATTTTTTGATCGCGAGGATTCAAGGTAGAGCTTCTTGTTCGTTGCAGTTCCTTGGAGTCCTTTTTCCTTTTGATTATATTGTTAATTCGTTATCCGAGCAGTATTGTATTTTGTTTGATGATATTTCTATATATTCAGTTAGAATTCGTGACTATATACTACCTAGTCTTGGAGGATTGTTTTGATTATTGTTGCGTAAGCTTGTACAGCTTTATTTCGGTACTTATATTAATACTCAACTTTAACATATCATGCTTGACTAGTTTAACGTTGTAAGTAAACGACTTACCTAATCTTAGAGATTAGGTGTCATCACCAAGCCTAAGGAGGGATTTTGTATCGTGATAGTGGCTCATTTTTATTTTGTGTCTTACTGACTATAAGTAGTAGTCCACAAGTGACAGGCCCAGGGGCGAAGCCACCTTTTTCTAAGGGTGATCAATTGTCGAAATATTATGAAAAATTATATTGTGTATATAAGAAATATATATATATATTGAAGACCCTTTAACAAAAAAAATTATTTCTTTCAACTCTGAACACCCTTAGAAAAATTTCTGACTTCTCCACCGGATAGGCCCAATTTTCAATTTAATTCCTAAGTCCAACTTTTAAGTCTAGAAAGTTAGATAACTCATTTAGTCCATTGGATTATATTTGTTTTCAATTATCTTTGAATAAAATAACTTATAATTATCTGCCTTAACTATTTAGTATGCACTAATCTTATGATAAAAAATAAAACGCTAGTAATATCATTTGAATGGAAAATAAAATACGGGAAGTGAGGCTTAGATGATTCTGGGACGTGTAGATGAGAAGCCTAGATGTCCTGGTTAGGAGGTGTGAATGGTTGTTCTTGATGGGTATAAGAAGAGGTAGAGGGCAGCCTAAGAAGTATTGGGGGGGCAGGACATGGTGTGACTCCAACTCATTGAAGACATCGTCGTTGATATGAAGGTGTGGAGGTCGAACATTAGAGTTGTAGGTTAGTAGGTAATTGAGCATTTTTCTGCTCTGTACTAGGTGTAAGGAAAGTCCATTAGTGTCTTATTTTCTTATGCTAGTGGTACGTCATGTGTTCATACTATTTTTTTGATCCGATTTTCTAGTACATTACCATTGTTCCTGATTAATGATATTATTTTTGTTATTTATTTTTCTGATTCTATCTTTTTAGCTTTTGTTGTTGTTAATGTTCTATTATCTTTTTTCATCTTCTCGTGTCAAGGGTCTATAGAAAATAGCATCTCTACCCTATAGGGTAGGGGTAAGATCTGTGTATACATTATTCTCCCTAGACCCTACTTGTGAGATTATACTGCATTGTTATTATTGTTGTTGTTGTTGTTGTAATATTATTAGGTTGAATCATCTACAAACGTCGCCCTCTAGCTATTTTTATCATGTCTTCAACGATTTCGTCAAATCTTAAAAGATTCATTAGCAATTTAAACACTCTAACTTATAACTACGTTAGTAATAATAAAGGTAGAATTAATTTGTAAGCATTTCTAATAACTTAGTAATATAATTGGCTTGTCAATAACTTTGAATAGTTAAGTCCTACATTTTATCCGCAACGATTTTCATAACTTTTAGCCTTACAAAAATAAGAAATATAGCAAAGAAGAATTACCCAAATGCTAGTTGCTTTTAGGCACATTTTAAAATGTCATGACTATATATACATTCGCTTAATATAGTTATATCATGAACCAAATTTTCTATTATTCTATTACGGGGTCATGATGACGCCAAACATCCGTTTGCTAGAAAAACTAACATTAGATAAACACTTATTCAAACTAACAATTTTAAAAGTAAAGTATTAAAAAGATAAAGATGTAATACTTTGAAATTAATAAAAGAATCCATAAAAAATGATGTCTACTCTAATACCAGAAATTGGTGTCATACGTACATGAGCTGCTAAAATATTATAACAGGATCTGAAATAAAATACAACTGTCTAAAACAAAATACAGCAGTAAATAGATAGGGAGGGGACTTCATGGTCTGCGAATGATGTGCAGTTTTATCTCAAGTCTCCTGGAAATGACGGTCTGAGCAAATCTCCACTAAGAACTGTTGGGACCAATACCAAAATCTACATAAAAAGTGAAAAAGTGTAGTATGAGTACAACCGACCCTATGTGCTTCGTAAGTGTCGAGTCTATGACAAGGTTATGACAAAGCACTCACTATAAATTGTACGAGTATATGTAGAAAATAATAATGGAATAGAGAAACAACAATTAACATGAAAACAAGAATAAGAAATATACAACAGAGGGTCCCGGAATATCATCAATACTTAGTTTCATAACACAATACGGTAACAAAACAAACAACCAAGAATTAATATAACTTTTCAGTTGCAGTGTGCAACCCGGTCCACATATATATTATCAATATTATTACAACGTACAATCCGATTCCATATACAATTAATATTGTTACAGTGTGCAACCTGATCCCTAATATACTATCAATATCGTTATGGCGTGCATTCTGATCCCAAATATAATATCAATACCATTACGACGTGCAACCCGATTACATATATACATATTATAACTAACAAATAAGTGAAGAAATAAGACAAGTACAAAAATCTATCTAACAACATATAAAAGCATAGAGCAAGTAAAGGTGGACATAAATAAAGGAACGAATACATTGGAAGCATATAAGAAATAGAAACATGGAACAAGTGAAAGCATGTATTGTACAAGTAAAGACATGTAGCAATTAAAGTATGCAGCAAGTAGTACCAAGGAATAAATGAAAGCATGATGTAATCGAAGACAAATAATTAAGTAACCCACTCCGCATGCTTAAACCTATGACAATGCATATACATTTGTTACCTTGCATATACACCATTCTCATACATAAATAAAGAAGCAAATAGACCAATCAAGTCTTAATTCTCTCAAGTCAAAGTTAACCATGACACTTACCTCTTTTCGAAACAAATTCAATAATCAACCATTTCTTTTCCTTTAGAACAAGCCTCCAAACCAACAAAATCTAGTCAAATATCATTCAAACAATCCAAAATAAGATTTAAAAACTATCCACGAATGAAAAAGGTTCAATCTTTAACTAAATTGAAAAGGTCAACAAAAGTCAACCCAAACCCATGTAGTTGTCACGATCCGGAATTCCCACCCTCGGGACCGTGATGGCACCTAACATTTCATTTTCTAGGCAAGCCAACGTAGATATAGTTATTAATCATTTTTAATAATTTTCAAGTTAAATGACAATAAAGAAACTGGATAATCCGAAATAAGATAATAAACTAATACGTGATAAAATTCAAATACAAATCCTCGAAATGGTTTCATGAATACACGAGCGTCTAGAATACTACAGATAAAAGTATGAAATGAACATAATTGTCTGAATCAAAATAAACAACTAAAATGAAGTAGAAAGGGACTTCAGGGTTGCACGCGCCATGCAGCAGTACCTCAAGTCTCCTTTGACAGCTGGATCCGAGCAAGTCTACTGAACGCCAATGGGACCAACTCTGGTATCTGCACAAGAAGTGAAGAGTGTAGTATGAATACAACTAAACTCATGCACTCTATAAGTTTCAATCCTAACCTCGACAAAGTAGTGACGAGGCTAAGGCGGGTCACTTACATTAACCTGTACACAATAATAATAATAATAATAATAATAACAATAACAATAATAATAATAATAATAATAACAATAATAACAATAACAATAATAATAATAACAATAACAATAATAACAATAACAATAATAATAATAATAATAATAATAATAATAATAATAATAATAATAATAATAATAATAATAATAATAATAATAATAATAATAATAATAATAATAATAATAATAATAATAATAATAATAATAATAATAATAATAATAATAATAATAATAATAATAATAATAATAATAATAATAATAATAATAATAATAATAATAATAATAATAATAATAATAATAATAATAATAATAATAATAATAATAATAATAATAATAATAATAATAATAATAATAATAATAATAATAATAATAATAATAATAATAATAATAATAATAATAATAATAATAATAATAATAATAATAATAATAATAATAATAATAATAATAATAATAATAATAATAATAATAATAATAATAATAATAATAATAATAATAATAATAATAATAATAATAATAATAATAATAATAATAATAATAATAATAATAATAATAATAATAATAATAATAATAATAATAATAATAATAATAATAATAATAATAATAATAATAATAATAATAATAATAATAATAATAATAATAATAATAATAATAATAATAATAATAATAATAATAATAATAATAATAATAATAATAATAATAATAATAATAATAATAATAATAATAATAATAATAATAATAATAATAATAATAATAATAATAATAATAATAATAATAATAATAATAATAATAATAATAATAATAATAATAATAATAATAATAATAATAATAATAATAATAATAATAATAATAATAATAATAATAATAATAATAATAATAATAATAATAATAATAATAATAATAATAATAATAATAATAATAATAATAATAATAATAATAATAATAATAATAATAATAATAATAATAATAATAATAATAATAATAATAATAATAATAATAATAATAATAATAATAATAATAATAATAATAATAATAATAATAATAATAATAATAATAATAATAATAATAATAATAATAATAATAATAATAATAATAATAATAATAATAATAATAATAATAATAATAATAATAATAATAATAATAATAATAATAATAATAATAATAATAATAATAATAATAATAATAATAATAATAATAATAATAATAATAATAATAATAATAATAATAATAATAATAATAATAATAATAATAATAATAATAATAATAATAATAATAATAATAATAATAATAATAATAATAATAATAATAATAATAATAATAATAATAATAATAATAATAATAATAATAATAATAATAATAATAATAATAATAATAATAATAATAACAGAAAAAACAGGAATGGATGTAAAGCAGTTAATTCATAACAATGAACTCATACCCAACTAATAGAGAGTCCAGCCTAATAAGTCATATAAACTCATCTCAGTTACCAAGAAAAAACCAACAGTCATAATAAATATAACTTCATACAATCTGTTGTGGTGCGCAACGCAATCCCACCATATCATCATCTGTCAATATCATAATCCGTTCTTATTCTACCATTTCAATTCATTACCTTTTAATTTCTGTTGCAGCGTGCAACCTGCTCCCCAAACAATTTCAATTAACAATAGCAATTCAACAGCCAGGATTTACAAGAAGTTCTACATCAAGAGAGAAAATGTACAAAGCAATGGAGGATATCATGATAATCAAAGAGTCTTGAACAACTCGAATGTCTTAACTTTACCAAATCCACAATATCTATCCATTTAACAAGTCATACAAAAGAAACTACATGATTAAGGACAACACATGTCACGAAACTATAAGACAAGAAAGACATAAGACAATTTAGATGATGCAAGGAAAAAAATTAGAGGCAAGTAGCAATTAAGGATGAAATTATGAAAGGGATGGACAATTTAATATAAGTGTAGCTAAATAAAAAGTAACAGTTATGGCATGGAAGTCAATTAAGCATATAGCAATTAAGGCATGTAACAAGATATACAATAAAGTAACAAGAGCATGGAATAAGTAATACAACGCACATATATACTCATCACCTCGCATATACGCCATTTCCCAGATAATGCACACAACAAGAAGTTCAAGGGTTCATCCCTCAAATCAATGTTAGACCCAGACTTACCTCACGCCGCAACTCAAGCAATTAATCAACCACGGCCTTGCATTTTGAACAAGCCTCCATACCAAGCAAATCTAGAAAATTATTGACCAAACTATTTAATCCTTAGAAACTACTCACGAACGAAAGAGGTTCAATCTAGATCATTTTTGAAAAAGTCAATAAAAGTCAACCCCTAGCTCGCTTAGTCAAAATCGAGATTCGGACCGAAATCTGATTACTCATTCACCCCCGAGACCGTTTATGTGGTTTGTATCGAAATCTGACCTCAATTTGATGTCTAAATCTCAAATTTTTAAAAATCCCCAGTTCTACCCAAATCACTAATTTCTACCATGAAAATCCTAAATTTGATGTTGAAATCTCATGAAATGTAATGGGTAATTGAAAAGAAGTGGATTAAAGTCACTTACCAATGAATTTAGAAAGAAAAGTCCATTGGATAATCGCTTTTAGGGTGTTTAGGGTTGAGACATTGTTAGAAATGAGCTAAATCCCGGTTTTCTCCTCTGTTACCGAGTTGCAAATGTCGCAATTGCGATATTTTATTCATTTTTGCGTACATCGCAAATGCCAGAAAGAGGTCGCAAAAGAGAACACTTTCTCAGACTCACATAGATCATAAATGCGGCATTTGGTTTGAAAATTTGAAACCCCAGCCTTCGCAAATATGGACCAATCCTTCAAAAATGCGAAGGTTACCCAGGAACATATTGAGTCGCAAATGCGACTCTGTCTTCGCAAAAGCGGCAACTGCTCATTCGCAAGTGCAAACTTTCTCCTTGAAAATGCGAGACTCCCCAATCTAGCCCATGCTCGCAAATTCGAACACTTGGTCACAAAAGCGAGGCTCGCAATTGCGAGCCAGACCTCGCAAATGCGAGATCTGCCGACCACACCAGCAACAGAGAAGGCATCGGCTATTCTGGAAAGTCCAAAATTAATTTGTAGCCTATCTAAAACTCACCCAAGCCCCTTGGGCTCCAAACCAAACATGCACAAGTGTAATAACATCATACGAACTTGCTCCCGCAATCAAATCACCAAAATAACATCTAAATCTACGAATTAATCCTCAAAACAAATGGTTCAAAGTGAAATTCAAGAACACTAGAATCACGTTTAAGTGTCCGAATTATGTCAAATAAATGCCGAATTGGACTGATTTAACAAAAAATCCAAACCCGTTGGCTAAGAAGTCAACTTACGGTCAAACTTATAAATTCTTCAACTTTCAAAAATTCTAGTTTTCGGTAAAATGAGTCAAAAAAAGTTAGGGACTTCCGAATTCAATTCCGAGCATATGCCCAAGTCTCAAATCACGCTACGGACCGTCAAAATACTGATCCGGGTCCGTTTACACGTAGTCAAATCATGTCAATTTAAAGATAAAAATTCACATTTTCTTAAATTTTCACATAAAAACTTTTTCGGAAAAAGACTCGGCATGTGCATGCAAATCGAGGAATGCTAAACAGAGCTACTCGAGATCTCGAAATATGAGAATAGAGGATAAATCTCAAAACGACCTATCGGGTCATCACAATAGTCAAAATTTGAGATCCGACCAAATTCCAATTACGTGTTCACTCCCAAACCCGAATATGTGATTCGTTTCGAAATCTGACCTCGATTAGATGTCTAAATCATAATTTTCAAAATCTCTAAATTCTATCTAAGACCCCTAATTTTTGCCTTTAAACTACTAAATTTAAGGATAAAAATCTATAGGTGTTTATGAAAATAAATCAAAACTAGATGAAAAATACTAACCAATGATGTTGGGATGAAAATCTCTCCAATCCGTGACCTAGGTCTTAAAATGGTGAAAGATGGTCAAATATCGATTTTCATCTTTTAATATAACTGGGAGTCAGGTGATCTTCGCATTCGCGGAGCACCTGCCGCATTCGCGAAGTACACAAGCCAATTGGATTTCACGTTCACGAGGCTGGCACTGCGTTCGCGAAGGCATCACCCCACAAGCCTTTGCATTCTCGTTCACAAGGCCGCTTTCGTGATGAAGACCTCATCTGCCTTCCTCAAAGATCCCAAGCATACGTGTTCGCATGAGGACTGCCGCATTCACGGAGGTCAGTAACCCCAAGCTTTCAAGTTCGCGAGCTTCTCCTCGCGTTCACGTACCTGTTCCAGATTTTCATTTCGCAATTGCAAAGCACCTAGATACAATAGAAAAACAACTAACTCTACAAGGCCAAAAATGATCTGAAATCAATTTGAAACTAACGCGACTCCCCTGGATCCAAACCGAACATTTACACAAGTGTAATAACATCATATAAACTGGATCGCTAGCTCAAATCATCAAAGTAACGTCAAATATCAAGAATCGATCATTAAAACTCAATATTTTCAAAGTTTAAAACTCAATTTTCTAACTTTCCACATAACGCGACGAAATGCACTGGGGTTTCCAGAGACCCCAACCAAACATGTGTACAAGTCCGAAAACATCATATGAACCTACCAAAATCGTTAAAATACCGATCTAAGATCGTTTACCAAGAACGTTGACCGTGGTCAACTCGAGTTATTTTTAAAGTCAAAAATAATATTTTCTTTAAAATTTCACATAGAAGCTTTCGGAAAAGCGACACAGATCATGCACGCAAGTCATATATCATCAAATAAAGCGATGAGAGGTCTCGAAACATTGAAAAAGAAGTTAGTACTCAAAACGACCTATCGGGTCGTCACAAATTATGATCCATAACTTAAAGGGCAAAGCACATGTTCATATGGACTAACTAAAATCATTTAAAATAATATAATGTCCTGAATATGTACATGTATTCGTGGTATGATTTTCTACACGCTAATAGGACAAGGACACATATGCATTACTCATTCAAGATAATTTTCATAATTTCAATAATCAAGCAATTACAAGCAGATAAAGGTAAAAACATGAAAATCCATAAACATAGATTTATCCAAAATTAGTTTAAGCCAGGTTTAAGTTAATTAAGCGATCGTACTAGAATAACAGGATTTGGAAAGTGCCTCACACCTTCTTCCCCGTCAACAAAAGTTTTTACCTGGTATTCTATGTTCGCGGACCATAAAAAGGATTCAAAACTTTCCTTGATTAGGAACTTAAATAATCGATAACTTGAAATACCACCATAACTCAATTCCAAGTGGCGACTCTTAAAAACTAATAAAAATAATTCCTATTCTAATAATGTTACTTAAATAAAAAATAAAATAAAATAAAATAAAACTCCATTTCCTCCTCCGGAAAAGGGAGGTGTGACATGAGTCTAGTCTACTTAGTGATTAGATTATTTTGGTTCATGCCTGAAAAAAGTTGAAAATTTGTGGTAGAAATTTTTGGCGTTCATGATGATTTTAATGTAAAATTCAACAGATCCATCCCTCAACCTTGATTTGGAAGACGACACATATATTTGAAGTTGTTTGTTCAATGTGAAAATGCTTCTCTTCTTCTATATTCCTTATTCAGCTTCTGCATTGAAATTTCTACTTTCCAACAAGGGATAAACGTGCCAACCGAGAATTGTAAATATTCAAATCAATAACTTGATGTAATATGAAAATGCAGTAGACGGAAACTTAATAATACAGGAAATCAAAGAATTTATGCATGAAAACTTGTGACTAGGATGTCATAACAACTCACCTATCCATTTGTCTTTATCGAGCAATAAGAGATTACAAATTCTCTAATTTTTAGTTTTATATTTCAATTCGCGACATTACGTTGGACTGCTACTAAATTAGGTTTATAGCTCTTTACAAATTTATTTTTAGTTTTATGACCCTATTAGTTTTTTATATGAAAATTTATTTTTACACATAAAAGATCTAAAAAGGTTATTTTCTTAATTTTAAAATGATAAAAGGCATGATGTATAAATAACCCCTGCTAATTTATCTTCCAAATGATTAAGTTAAATTTTCAAAATGTTTAGCCGAAGTTTATTACTTTCAAATCTTTCATTCATTTATGATTAAAAACCCCATTTCACATAGAATATCTTTAAATCGTGTAACTCCAAAAGTCCTAATCTGTACAAAAAAGATACTCCTCAGTATCTGTTGCGGTCAAATCAAGATATTTTGCCGGTACAATTGTGTCACAGAATTGATATTTGCTTAAATGACGGAATTTCTTTGTCCAACTTTTACTAGTGTATTGCTTCCATCTTAGACGATGGTATTTCACTTAAAAATAAACAAAAGTTTAAGATATTGAATTTGACTTTTATTATATTTTTTTATTTATCTAGATTTGTTTCCTTTTTAATTTTTGTTGAAATTCTTACACGTTTCAAAATGAGAATAAGTAATTCCATATAAAGTAGAACAGGAAAATATTTGTTTCTGAATGATTAACGGACAGAAATAGGCCGTCTAAGTATTAGATGCACGTAAATTTTTATCGTCGATAAGATCATATGTGTGATAAATCGGGTTTATCACTTAAAAGAGTAGATTTTTCAAGAGTAGTTTAAATATTTTTGATGGAGAGATACTTTTGAAAAGTTGGAGCGATATTTCTATAGCGATAAACTCCACAAGTGTCACATCTTTGGTAGAAAATTGAGATTGAAATCATTTCACTTGGTGGGAAAAATATTGCGGCTGGAATAAAAAATCTTTTACCTGAATACTAAGATTAATTAAATAGTCATTGCCACTTTCAAGAATTTCACGAAGTACAACTTATCTGCATCATACTTATATTTTCTAAAATGACTGCAATATTTTAACATTTTATCAGGCATAGTGTTACAATATAACCTCGAATAATTACCTATAAAAGAACTTTACGGCAACACAAAAAGTAATGAGGAACTATTACAGATGAACAAGTAAAAGTCCAAGTTCATTGAGTATGGGATTGAAATCATGACTAAATGTAATAGCGAACAGCGTATATTTTTTCCTTGGGGACGTTAAATATGCAACATTCCCATCAGAAATTACTCACTTCCTTCCTATTAATTTATACGGCGGTGTTAATTTGTCACAAGTTTAAGAAAAAAAGTAATTTTTAAAAATTTATGGTCTAAATCAAATCATTTGTGTGTAGCTATAAATTATTTTATTAACAGTAAAGTAAGAAGTTTAAAGTTAAATTATTTCTAAATAAGAAAATATTTTTTTTAAATAAAGGATAAAACATAAATTGAAAAAGAAGAAATATTACATTATCAAGCGATATCTCTTTCCTATACTTACGTGATTGATATAAGAATCATGATATAATACGTGAACCTACAAGGTAAATAAATGAATACCCTATGTGTATGAATAAATTAGAAAGCGAAAAGGAAAGACAAAGGTAGGAGCCGCAAGGGAGAAACTACCTAGGATAATTCCCAAATGATGAAAAAACCAACAACAAAAAAAAGAAAAAAGAAAAAATGAAGTTACAATTTCCCTTTGCAAGTTGAAAGGATGCTTATATTGCATTGAAGTCAAATATGTTGCCTATATCTTATTATTATTCGTATATCTCTTTTAAATAAAAATAAAATAATACGAAGTAGTTGAGAAGTGTCTCAAGCGAAGCAATAAAGATGATGAGGTCCCTATTGGTCAGCGCACGTGCCATGTTTTATGTTCTCTAGCGGCCTACTAATTTTTTAACCCTTATACTTTCTTCGTTTTAATTTATGTGAATATGTTTTATTGGACACAAAGTTAAAAAAAAATAAAGATTTTTAGAATTTTATGGTTCTAAATAAGTCAAAAAAGGACTCAGAGTATTTATGTATTTATAAAAATTTTTCATTAAGGATATAATTATAAATTTAAGCTAAATTGTTACCAAATTTAAAAAGGAGTCATTCTTTTTTAAACGGACAAAAAAAGAAATAGGTTCACATAAATTGGAACAGATAGAGTATTAGTTGTGTACGTACTTATCAAGGCGCATATAAGACAGTCAGCGGTCGTTTGGGTTGAAGACAAGATACGGTAAAATTGATTATGTTGGAATTAATTATATTGAGATTAATTATATTGATATTGTTTTTTATTTAGTCACTTTCGCCCACAGTGCTGTTACAACGGCAGGTCATCGGGAGTGAATTAAACTCGGCTCCTGATGTAGCATTCATTCGGACGTTTGATTCTTTTTATCAGGGATACCGATGGCTCTGCGAGAGGGCAAAGCTACCAAGGTGCTTTCCCATGACGAGTTAGATTGTTTTATATGTTGTATTAATCTTGAGATTTTCAATTTTACTGATTTATTCTGAGATAACTTATCTTGGGATTATTATTCCACCCCCTAACAAGTATAAGTTATCTCAGTACTATTTAAAATCCTGAAATAATTTATCTTAGAATTATGAATCAAACAACGGTATTAAATTTTTATCCCAAAAGTATTTTTGTTTATCTATCGAACCGAACGACCCCTTAATATTGTTCACACATGAACCAAACCCTCTTTCTGAACACAATTCTTATGTGTTGAGTTACCTTGAAAGTTCAACATTAGTTTTTTAGGTTTTTGGCTAAACATGATTTAATGCTCAACGCTTAATGAAAATGTTGTATTGGAAAGGAACATTTTCTTACTTTGAAACTACGTACGACTATATAACGACGCTGTTAACTTAATTACACGGTCATTTTGTAATACGCCTTCTTTTCTTTTTTAATTTCCCTTATTCTCATATTAATTAAAACCTAACATATTCTTTCACCATCTATGAGTGCTCTCTTTGTTTCGCAATTTTTCCAACAAATGGGTGACAAAGTCTACCATGCATTGTATTATGGATATGAGTTAATCGATCTTGAATATATTAAACTTCTTGGAGGAAACTAACTTATTTTTTGTTTCAGTCGACTCATGTTTCACTTAAATTAAAGAAGCAATTTGAAGAAGATTCCTGTTGCCCACATTTAAATCTTGAGATTGTACACAACTAACTTCTAAGGTTAAGATTTGTGATATACCAATGAAAGTTTAATTGGTTATCATCATATATATTTATTTATATAGATGGTTACATGATACGGGAATTAGGAATTTTAAATTCGCAAAACCAAATTGGTGGGGTGTGACAAAACTGAACGAGTAATATAATGGGTAAGACATTAAATTTTGTTAGTAAATTATATTTGTAAAATAATTTTGGAGAAGATAAAATAGCATATAAATATAAATGTAAAAGAAACATAATTTAATCCGAGCCCACTGAATTCTCAGTGTTTTCTTAAGGAACTTAATCCCCTCCTAGTACCCAAGGTTGTGGATTATTTCCTCCCAGGATAGAACGAACTACACACTGGTGTAACGGTACTTCAAACCCCAGTGTTTCAGCGAACACAATGATCGGTAGCAAATCACACTTACTGTTGCTTTCTTTGTAATTAAAACAATGTAGAAGAAAGGAGGAGAACTCAGAAATTCGTATGAAAAATCTCAGAGAATGGATTGCTATTTATAGCCAATGTTAAGCTCAAATTGAAAAGGTGCAACTCTTCGGAAGGGTTGTTTACGTAAAACGGCCATAACATGAATGGCTATTTACGCAACAATAAATCGGGAAGTCAAAACGCGGAGGAAACTTAATTTTCCGTTACAAAAACGGAAAATGGATAACGGAAAACGGACACTTAATTTTTCGTTGGATTTAATATTAATTTTTTCATTTACAAAAAATGGATATTTAATAATATTATGTTAATATTTACTATTAACAAATAAATTTGGTCCAAACGATTAATCAATCGATCGATCATTTGACCGAATCTGAATCTGAATCAGAAGCTGAAGCCGAAGCCGGAGCCAAGCCGAGCCGAGCGAGCGACAACGACGACCGCGCGAGACTTGCCTTCTTCTTAACACTTTAAGAGCTATAAGAAGAGCAATTGTATATATACCCATCAAAAACCTTTTCCTCTTCCAATATGGGACAATGTCCCTTTGTCAAGGAGGGAAACTCAAATATTTCATTTTCCCATGTTTCACATTCACCCTCTTTTAAGCTAAATTAAGCTTAAAAACTCAACAATCTCCCACATGAATGGGGAATGGCTATATCACGGAAATATGCATGAAAAACTCTGTGATTCGTAAGCAAGGATTAATTGCATCGGGATAAGTAGGTTTCCCTTTGAACTTTTCATAGTGAACTTATGTCGGATATACTCGGTCAATCGGTAGATTTGATATCTTTGAACCGTCAAACTTTGTTGTATACCTAGACAACCATAAGTCACACAATCAACCCTTAACCGTCTTTAGTTCTCATTGTTGTGTTCGTTTCAACCATGAACACCGCCTGGTTTCATAAGTGCATAGAAAACGGGCCTTACAAAATTCTCCTTAAAGAGGCTAACATTTCACACTTACATAGGTGATTCCTAAATGTGTCATCTCATAGATACACTATTTGATATACCCCGTATCAAATTTAGAAATTATTAAAAAGCCTTAATGTTTTATCCTTGGTACTAAACATTGTCTCATCACGAGAATGGACCAATATTTTAGTTAACAATGTTGAACCGTCATTAATGACTTTGTTTGATCTCCTTGAACCTAGATCTTGGGATCTCCAGTTAGAGTTACCGTCACAATGACTTGTTCTCGGCCATAGTCTCATTCCCCTCGATGATTTCTCAACTACCTCTCTAGTTAAGCCTTTTGTAAGTGGATCCGACACATTATCACTTGACTTTACGTAGTCAATCGTGATAATTTATGTAGAGAGTAATTGCTTAACGGTTTTATGTCTTCGTCGTATATGACGAAATTTACGTTATATATAACGGTCCCAGCCCTTCCAATTGCCGCTTAACTATCACAATTTATGCATATTGGTGCCAACGGTTTGGGCCAAAATGGAATGTCTTCCAAGAAATTTCGGAGCCATTCAAATTCTTCACCAGCTTTATCTAAGTCTATGAACTCAGTCTCCATTGTAGAGGGGGTAATACAAGTTTCTTTGGACGACTTCCAAGATACCGCTCCTCCACTTCCACTTGTGGACTTGGAATCAATTGAACCAGTGATCCAATTTGCATCACAATATCCCTCAATCACAGAAGGATATTTACTGTAGTGCAAAGCAAAGTCTTGGGTATGGTTTAAATATCCCAAAACTCGTTTCATTTCCATCCAATGATATTGACCTGGATTACTCGTATATCGACTCAATTTACTAATAGCACAAGTTATATCTGGTCGTGTAAAATTTATGATATACATTAAGCATCCCAACACGCGAGCATAATCCAATTGTGATATGTTTTGGCTTTGTTCTTTGCTAATGCAAGATTCAAGTCAATTGGAGTCTTTGCAACTTTAAAATCTAAGTGCTTGAACTTTTCAAATATTTTCTTAATATAATGAGATTGTGACAATGTCATACCTTGAGGAATCTTTTGGATCTTAATCCCCAGAATTAAATCAGCAACTCCCAAGTCCTTCATATCAAACTTGCTAGGTAGCATACACTTAGTTGCATTTATGTTGGCAATGCCATTACTCATTATCAACATATCATCCACATATAAGTATGGACGTAATTTTTGTAACGGGAGAGTATATATCAAAATAGTCAAGACCTTCTCGTTGTCTATACCCGTTGACCACAAGTCTTGGATTATATTTATCAATAGTGCCATCATCTTTCATTTTCCTCTTAAAAATCCATTTAGAACCCAACGACTTATTTCCAGGAGGAAGATCAACCGATTCCCATGTATGGTTATTCAATATGGATTCTACTTCACTATTGACTACCTCTTTCCAAAATAATGTTTCCGAAGAAGACATAGATTCTTTAAATGTTCGAGGCTCATTTTCTAATAAGAAAGTCACAAACTCTGGTCCAAATGAAGTAGACGTTCTTTGACGTTTGCTACGTCTTGTAACCTCCTGATTAAATGTACTTTCTTTTGTTTCTTCCCTAGGTCGTTTAGATCATTCACCAATCGACTCACATTCCCTTTTATATAGATATATATTTTCAAAGAACTCAGCATTATCTGATTCTATAACCGTATTGTTACTAATGTCGGGATTTTCTGATTTATGAACCAGAAATCGATATGCTTTACTATTGGTCGCATCCTATGAAAATACAATCAACAGTTTTCGGTCCTATTTTTCCATTTTGGGTTTAGGAACTTGCACCTTTGCCAAACACCCCCACACATTAAAATAATTCAAGTTGGGCTTTCTTCCTTTTCCATTTTTTGTATGGTATGGATTGCATTTTGCTATGGGGTAATCGATTTAGTATCCGGTTAGCCGTAAGAATGGCTTCCCCCCCACAAGTTCTGCGGCAAACCAGAACTTATCAACAATGCGTTCATCATCTCCTTTAATGAAAAATTCTTTCTTTCATCAATCCCATTGGATTGGGGCATGTAAAGGACCATTTTTTGATGAATAATTTCATATTCTAAACAGGTTTCTTCAAAAGGAGATTCATATTCACTACCCCTATCATGTCTTATCATTTTGATTTTCTTGTTAAGTTACATTTCAACTTCATTTTTGTATTGCTTGAATGCGTCTATTGCTTCATCTTTACGATTAAGTAAGTAAACATAGCAATATCGAGTACTATCATTAATAAAAGTTATGAAATACTTCTTTCCACCGTGAGATGGTATTGACTTCATGTCGCAAATATCTGTGTGAATTAAGTCTAAAGGATTTGAATTTCTTTCAACTGACTTATAAGGATGTTTAACATAATTAGATTCCACACATATTTGACATTTTGATTTGTCACATTCAAACTTAGGCAGTACTTCCAAATTAATCATTTTTTGCAAGGTTTTATAATTGATATGACCCAAACGTATATGCCATAAATCATTTGAGTCAAATAAGTAAGAAGAAGCTAAAATTTTATTATTCTCAACGACCATTACATTCAGCTTGAAAAGGCCTTCAGTAAGGTAACATTTTCCTACAAACATTTCATTCTTACTTACTACAACCTTATCAGATACAAAAACACATTTAAACTCGTTCTTAACGAGAAGTCTAGCAGAGACTAAGTTCTTCCTAATCTCGGGAACATGAAGGACGGTGTTTAGAGTCACCACCTTGCCATAAGTCATTTTCAGAAATATCTTCCCACATCCTTCAATACCGGTGTTGTTCGGCTTGTCGATGCATTGGCAGTCACCATAGTAACAGTCTGGTTCCCGTTGGCATTCTTCATTTCTGTAAAAGAATGGCACAAACATTAAAATCACGTAGAATTTAATCTCCAATGGAGTAAAAAACCTCAAAGGTTTTAGTCTCCAGAACAGTGAGTATAACACAAATACAGTGAGTATAAACCCGAATCCGAAGTTGAGCGACGATGACGACGGCGCGAGGCTTGCCTTCTTCTTAACTCTTTAAGAGCTAGAAGAAGAACAATTGTATATATACTCATCAAAAACCTTTTCCTCTTCCAATATAGGACAATGTCCCTTTGTCAAGGAGAGAAACTCAAATATTTCATTTTTCCTCCATTTTTCATTCGCCTTCTTTTAAGCTAAATTAAGCTTAAAACCCCAACAAATTTCTAGTGCAATTGCTATGATAATGCTCAAGAAAGACCTGAAACTTGCCTATAGTATAGCAATATAGCAACCTCCTCCTTTTTAAAGCAGTGATTTATGTTGCAAAACTTGGAATATGGAGTAATACTCAAGCCTAAAAACCCTAACTGTGGAGTTTTATTATTGAAAATTCATCCGAAGTTTTGTTTCATAAATATCTATATAGAGGTAAACATAATTAATGTTCCAAACAACAAAGGAACTGAGTATTATAAAAGCAAATCTAGAGGGATGTCTTTATATTTATTTGTATAATTGTTTCAACTAATAATCTTAAAATAGATGCCCATTATAATGAAATGTGTACATTTTCAGAAGATAGACATGCCGTAATTGATGAATATTTCAAAAAATGAAATACAATTTAAGATACAAAATACTATATATATATATATATATATATATATATATATATATATATATATATATATATATATATATATATTAAACTCCGATTTTGGTCTTTTTATTTATGGTTACGCACAATAACCTTCAATTAATTGCAATGTGCACTTTTGATCCTCATGGTTGTGAACTTTGACAAATTTAATGGATTATTGATTATTAAACTATTTATTTATCCACGTGTTATATTAAATTTGTGTTATCACTCTTTATTTTTATAGGATAATTAGCTCTACAAATAGTGTAAATATAAGATTTCCTCTATAAAGGGACAAAAACTACACATTTTGAGTTAATTAAAGATTAAATGTGCTTAACCAAAGGATAAAAATCAAAACTCATCAATAACGGGGTACCCCGTGTTACTATAAAAAAACAAAACCTTCTGATCGATCAGGTCTTTGATTTGCTTCTGTACGACTTAGAATGCTAAAAGTACCTCATTAGTTCTTAATATATTACTCCTAGTTAGTAAGAGAAAATGTTGACTAATCTTCTTATTTGGTTTTGATGACCAGTTTTCCTAAGATTTAGTAGTGTATTTACGAAACCCTAAAGAATCAATTGTGTAATGATTGACCTATTGCTATGTGTTCAACACATGAATGACCAAACTCTTTTTAAGAAATCATTTTCATCCTTTTTCTACATCTACAAAGTGAGTTGTAGATTTTTAATTTCCTTCTTTTGACTATAGAAAATTATAACCACACTCACATTCTCATATTCATGCATGTGTTAAAACAAACTTTCTCGGAAATTACCCATCTAAATTAAAAGTTGGGAAAATGTTTCAACCACCAACCGTTAAACTGATGCAGACAAGTGATCTCAAATTCAGTTTGAAGCTAAATTTGGCCATTTGTTTAGGGAAGTAAACGTAGCTAGCAGCAGATGTCTAGGCAAAAGATGGAGCCTGTGGAAACGGGCTACTTATGCAGAAGTTGAAGTAGGGCTGGGCATGTATCGGTTATGCTCGATAACCTGAACTGAAAAAAGTTTATGAGGTTATTGATATTAGATTATTGAGTAAACGGTTCGGTAACGATTTAGTGTTATTTTATTATTAGGTTATTAGTTCGGGTCTTGGGTTATCCAATTTTATTAACGATTTAACCGATAACCCAATTCTTGAAATATGATCTAGGCATATAAATTTTCCGGTTCTCCCAATTCTTGATCTACTATTGTAACCCTTCCAAATTTGTCATTCAACACATAGAGAAACAATGTGTAAGGTTTATCATATTTTCTCTGAGAGGGTTACAACAGTCGAGAAAATTTATCATATTCTTTATACAATGCACATTATCCTTTATTACTTCTTCCCATTAGAATCTAGATTGAGTTATGTTATAATCGGGTAAACAGATAACCGAATCAATAATGTTCCATACCGATTAATCGATAACCAATATCTTATCAGTTCGATTATTGGTTTAGCATATTTATAAACAAATAATTGATATGCCAAATCGATGACATTCACAACCGAACCGAACCGACTAAATCCAGATTCGCGTTGAAAAGTCCAACGTTGGAGGTAAAGCGCTCCCTAACAAAGGCGACTCCATATACAGGCTCGAACCCGAGACCTCTGGTCAAGGATGGAGGAATACTTACCACTCCACTACAACGCTTGTTGTTGGTTTATTTCCTTGTTTCAATGAATGTGAAAGTGTTTGATTAGGCATAAATTCTTTTTTTTCAAAAACACACTTTTGGAATGTACAATCTGTAATAAATCATAGCAATATTTTTGTGGCAATAAAATCATGTTATTAAGAGTAAAAATAAAAAAAATTTAAAATAGATTATTTTTTAAACATAAAGAGTGTCATTTTTCTTGACTAAAAAAGAAAAAAGTGACACAAACAAATGAAATAATTGTTCAGCCAGATTCTGAAACTTGACAGAGATTTAGTGGGTGTTTGGACATAAGAATTGTAAAATTTTGGAAAAAAGTGAAAATGACATTTGAAAATTAGAGATGTGTATGGACATGAACATAATTTGGAATTGTTTTTAAATTTTTGTGATTGATTTGAAGTAAAAAATTTTAAAAATAGCTTTTTTGGAGTTTTTCAAGTTTTCGAAATTTTTTGAAATACAACATCAAGTGAAATTTAAAATTTTCATGGAAAAACAATGATTCCAAAAAAAAAAAAAAAACAGTAGAAATTTTTGGAAAAAAATGAAAAAATTATTATTGCCAAACGGGCCCTTAAACGGATGTACGTTCTTATTCATTGATAAAATTGAGTCCTAACAAGCGCAACAAGGAGTTAATCCGGGAAATTAAAAGACCGTTAAATATTCATCTATTATTTTTCTTTTTTGTCATTTATTTAATGTTTTCTTCTTTTCTCTGCTCAGATTGTTTTTTGTTGGAATGAGCAAAAAAATACAGTTTTATTTTACATGATGCACTTAATGTTCGCACCAAATTAAATAAATTAAATTCTAAGGAAAATTAATTACAAAATTGAGGTGAATATATATATATATATATATAGTTGTGTCTGGACATGAACATTATTATTAAAGTTATGCCATACATTTATTAGATTTGTATAAATATTTTGGTGTATAAAATTTTTCCCTTGTTACATCCATAAAAACAGCTGACTATCAAACAGAACTAAAAATAGAAAGTGATAAAAGAGGAAGAAGAGAGAAACGAAGTAGCGTGGAAATAGGACTATTGGTGGAAGTGATGAGACATCCATCATTCCCAATTTAATACTCCCAACAAAAAAGACATAAAAGCAAACATCATCACTTTGTTGCCACACAACATTTTCTTTAAGTATATAACATAATCGTAAATAATACTTTCTCTATTTTAATTCAAATGAACTAGTTTGACTCAGCACTAAATTTAAGAGGAAAAAAAAAGATTTTTGAAACTAATAATTTTAAAAGCTTAAAGGATAAAAGTTTTGTAGGACCATAATATTTGTATAATTATAAAAAAATTTCATTAAAGGTAAAATAATTAAAATAAAGAGTTTAAAATTAAATTACTTTCAAATTTAAAATGTATCATTTATTTTAGAACAGACCACAGAACGAAACTAACTCGCCTAATTTGAAACAAACTAGTAATTGGTAATATATTGTTTTGTGAAACAGTCAACAAGTAGCACAAATAATTAATGTTTATGGATTAGGCCACACGAACAGGATGCTTCTTTTCTCCAACTAAGAAGCCTCCTATGAAACCTCCTCCTCCTCAAATTTCCGCTCTTTATAACAATCCTCCGGGACACACTTTTTTTCCACTCAACTCAATAATCAATATCCCCTCCAACTTTGAATTCTTGAAATCCCCTTCCGCCGTCTTAACAAAATTACTATCTTGTTTTCACTAAATTAAATATCAAAATTAATGGCATCATCACCACAAGAGAATTGCACTACACTTGATTTAATTAGGCAACATCTTCTTGATGATAATGTTTTCGTGGAACATTATTGTCCCCAACCAGTCCTTTATTCTCAAAGCTCCTCCTCTTCTGAATCTTTAAACTCCATTGCTTCTGAGCTCAATAACGAGACTTTTTCCTTTCAACCAACTCTCAACTATGCCGACACAGCCCAAAGTTCCAATCTTGATATCTCAACCATCTTTACCAATTCAAAAACAGAGTTTGATAGCTTTGAGTTTGAGACAAAACCAAATGTTTCCGCCGCTCGTATTAGTTCAAATTCTCCGAAGCAAACGAGCTTCAAAGAACGCAAGCCTTCTCTTAACATTGCGATACCAATGAAGCAGCAGGAGGTTGTTCCAACCGAGAAGAAGCATTACAGAGGAGTTAGGCAACGGCCATGGGGCAAGTTCGCAGCAGAAATTCGTGACCCGAACCGAAAGGGGACTCGGGTTTGGCTAGGAACCTTTGACACTGCTATAGAGGCGGCTAAGGCATATGACAGGGCGGCGTTTAAGCTTAGAGGAAGTAAAGCAATAGTGAATTTCCCTCTCGAAGTTGCAAACTTTAAGCAACAAGATAATGAGATTCTACAGCCGGCGAACCCAGGCAGGAAAAGGACGAGAGAGACGGAGAATGAGGAAATAGTGATCAAGAAGGAAGTAAAAAGAGAAGAAGAAGAAAGAATCCCGGCGCCGGCGCCGGCAGCTCCATTAACGCCATCAAGTTGGTCGGCGATTTGGGAGGGTGAAGATGGAAAGGGTATTTTTGAGGTGCCGCCACTATCACCCTTATCTCCACATATGGCCTATTCTCAGCTTGTCATGATATAATCAATAATGGATAAGGAGTATATAATTTGGGATGTTAGTATATGGATATAAATATGCACCTGACTGTGAAGAAAGTCTGAGGTGAAATCAAGAATTAAGATTGAGATCCAATAGAAGATGTAGAACAGTAGAATAGGCCAGGGATGTGTCTTTAATATTTTCCGAATTTTATTGATTTAGCGTTATTTCATGTAAATACGCAGTGAGTTCAACAATTTGTTCGATTCATTTTATGAAGTAATTCAATTTAAACCAAGTTTGGAAGACTTACAAATTTCTACTCATGAAAACAGATCTCTCTCAACCACGACTTCAATTACTAGTTGGTAGTAATCCTTACAACACAGATGAATCTTTGATTTTCACAGCTTAATTACCCTTTTAGAAGATAGATGCGATCCAGCCTAGCATTCATAACATAAAATCCTTTACAAAGAAGATACCAATGCCTTGGAAAGCTACAAAAGGTTACGAATCAAGGTTGAAGCTACAATCTGCATTTGGCATTATCTTGTAATAAAAAGTAGCTTACTCTAAATATGTTTACCCTTAAAAATGGATAACAATGAAATCAAGGTTTTAAGGATATATGGATTAATTCATTACACGTAATCAAGAATGTTAGATAGATAAAATAAAGATAAGATAATCAAATCAGTTGTGATGTTGAGTCCGGGCTCGAATTTAGGCTTAACAGTAATTTCGCTTTTGACCAGACCCTCGATTTGAAACCAAAATATATGAAGAGCTACGAGTCAAAATAAGAACTTTTCGATAATTAAGAAGCAGAGAAAAAAGTTTTAATTATCTTGATATGCGTGTTACAATGTTTTTATTGAAATAAAAATCCTCCTTTTTAGTCGATTACTGATTTGGTGTCGATGTCGGGTGAGATTAGTGCCGTGATTTTCGGTGGAATGCGGATATCACGACCCTTTATTAATCGTGTGTCAGCAGAGAATAATCATAACTTCATTTAAGACCAAACCAATTATAGGTTGAGATGAAGATGATTGCGAATTTGAGATACGCAGTTAAGAAGATATAGCATGACAATAAAGGAAATAAAACCTTCAGATAAGTCAATTAGGAGTCAAGTAGGCAATATGAGTAAATCCAAAAAGTAAGAACTTCCACAGTTAAGCAAATAAAGATGACACTAGAATTAAGAAATTCAATCATGCTAAGGACACTTCATACTCGGCGAATATAAGGATCTAAGATACCTAAAGGGTCAACTTTCCACAAATAAGTCCGAGCATGCACTTGTCACCTCGTGTACACGGACTACAATCAACATAGAAGACTCAAATTCTAAGGGGTAATTCCCCCACACAAGGTTAGGCAAGATACTTGCCTCAAAGACGACAACCCGGTACTCAAAAATAGACTTCTCGGGTGGGAAGGCCTCCGGACGGCTCAAAATCAACTAAAACAACTTCAAAATACATATAAAACGTATAAGGAACGATTCCGAATAATAAAGTTTCGATCTTTGCAAATTTATAAAAATCGACCCAAAAGTCGACCCCGGGCCCGCACCTCGAAACCCGACAAATTATACGAATTCCGATTACCCATTCCGATACGAGTTCACCCATACCAAATTTATCCAATTCCGATAACATTTGGTCATTCAAATCATGAATTTTCATTTTTGAAGTTTTCTTTCAAAACCCACAATCCCCTCACCCCAAAATACAATTTAATAAAAACAAGAACTAATTCATGAAATATATTTAATTCTAGTGAAAGAACACTTACCCAATCGATTTGTGTGAAAATCCTACAAGGAATCACCCAAAACCGAGTTATAGAAGTCAAAATATGTTTAAAATGGTGAAACCCCCGATTTTGGAAACTTATAATCTGCCCAGGCTTTTAAAGAATCGCGATCGCGGGGATCGAGGCACGATCGCGTAGAAGGAAAATGAAGCTGGCTTAAAATGCTCTACGCAATCGCGGAACAGCTTATGCGATCGCGTATAAGGAGTAAGTTGGCTTCTGCGATCGCAGTGAAGGAATTTACTGGGCGAGTCAGACACCCTATGCGATCGCGGTCCTTCTATGCGATCGCATAGAAGGAAACCAGATGATAGTTTTCAGCAGTTCAAAATAGGGAAAGTGGACCCGGAACCTATCCGAAACACACCCGAGCCCTTGGGGCTCAAAACCGAATATACACACAACCTCAAAAACATCCTACAGACTTATTTGAGTAATCAAAATACCAAAATAACATCATAAGCATCGAATTACACCTCAAAATCAATGAAATTTATCAAAACTTCTTTAAACATCATTTTTGCATTTAAGGTCCGAATCATGTCAAACTAAGTCTGTTTGTTACCAAATTTCACAGATAGCATATATAAGACATATTGAACCTGTACCGGGCTCCAGAACCATGATATGGGCCCGATATCACAGGTTTCACCTCAAATTTCATTTTCAAAAACCTTTATAATTTTCAGAAAATAATTTTCTTTAAAAATTCATTTCTCGGACTTGGGACCTCGGAATTCGATTCCGGGCATACGCCCAAGTCCCATATTTTCCTACGGACCCTATGGGACCGTCAAATCATGGGTCCGGATCCGTTTACCAAAAACGTTGACTGAAGTCAACTTTATTTAAATTTCTAATACAAAATTATCATTTTTATCAATTTTTCACATAAAGGCTTCCTGGCTACACGCCCGAGCTGCGCACGCAATCAAGGTGAGATAGAATGAGGTTTTCACGACATTGGAACACAAAATTAGCTAGAAATATACGGGATGACCTTTTGGGTCATCACAATCTCCCCCTCTTAAACAAATGTTCGTCCTCGAACGTGCTAAGATTCACTTTGAACTCATCCAATCACTGATTGCGCATTTCCAACAAACACCCGCGGGTGATCCCATGTCACCCCAACCTAAATAAGCCTGATGACACCATCACAACCGCCATATAGCCTTCTCATCATCATCGATAAGCATCATACCTCAATTCCTCACTTTCTACTCATTTGCAAAAGACCCAATTCTAAATCCATATCCGGCATTAGCCTCAACCAGCTGCATCAACTCATGACTATACCCATAAGGCACGACCACACAATATGGCACATCACACATAGGCTCATAATAACACTTGGGTCGCAATGGCTGCCCGAAATCAACTCAGCATTGGCAATTAGCCTCATATCCGATAGAACTATATTCCCAACCTCCATCACACTTATAATAAAGCAAGAAACACGAAGACTTCATAACCTTGACACCCAAATCACCAAGTCACANACTCAGCCCGGTCCAAACATATCGGATCACAAATATCACGAGGACCTCGCCCTCAACTCTGAATCACATACCGAAAATATATCATGCCAATTGAAATTCCTCAACTAATTCATCTCAGCTGATAACAATCATAATGCTAGCTGATCTCACATATCGATGGAGTATCAAAATCACAACTCGTAAACAAAAATACTCAGGAATCACATCAAACTTCCCGTACTGGAAAACAGGAATTTACTACTGGTCTCATATCTCTCAATACTGAATAGAGACAAACAATAGACATGGGCTACTACTCACAAAATCTCCCAACAGGAGCAAACACAAAAGTAGAGTGCAAAGCATGAAACTTACTCATAAACAAAACATCAGTGAGGGAACTCGTCCCGACTAACAGAGCTATAATGAAATACAAATGGTGCCCCTCTGTAACAAAACAAAACACCGGTACTGTAACATCTGGTACAACGGCCTCCAGCCTACTATACGAAACACATCAACGGGCTGGGCGTCCCCCTCTTGGGAACCCTCTACTAGCTTGAGTCCCCTGCTGTAACACATCTTTCCAGAGCCTGGGACAATCTCTCATCCTGTGGCTGATATCTCCACACTCAAAACAACCTCTCTGCTGACGTGGTTGAGGCAACTGCACGACCCGAGTACTCTGAGACCCATGAGTACCTGAAACCCCATGCGAAGCCGGCAATGCAAACTGAACTGGCTGACCCATAAAACCTCTACCGTGTTGTACCCTGCCTCTATAATAAGGACCAGTAAATCTCTCCGGCCCACGAGGCCTCCTCACCTCTCTTCCCACTCTCTCCTGACCTCGTCTGACATCTCTATCATAGTCCCGCCTATCGTCTCTCTCACGATCCAGCATGCCCTCAACTCTGCGAGCAATCCCTACCACCTGCTGAAATGAATATCTGACTCTAACTCCCGAGCCATGTTAAACCGAATATCCCGCCTGAGGCCCTCGATGAATCTGCGAACACGCTCTCTAACTGTAGCAACCAAAGTAGGTACATGCCTGGCCAAATCACTGAACCTGACGGCATACTCTGATACTGACATAGTTCCCTGGCACAGCCGCTCAAACACCGCACGCCATGCATCTAGGAGGGACTGAGGTAAAAGCTCACTCAATAACATATCTGAAAACTGACCCCATGTAAGTGAAGCTGACTCGGCCGGGCTACCCAACTCATGTGCCCGCCACCACTGATAAGCCGCTCCCCTGAGCTGGAATGTAACGAAAGCAACCCTGCTCGTCTCCAAAATACCGTTGTACGAAGAATGCGGTGACACTCCTCCAGGAAACCCTGGGCATCATCTGTCGCCAATCCACTGAAGGTAGGAGGGTGGTACTTCTTGCACCTCTTGAGTCTAAGTTGTTCCTCCTCAGATGCTGCTGCCCTAACCACGGGCGGAACTGGGATCCCAGGCTGTGCTTCCATGAAACCTGGAACCTGACCAACCTGATCTCGCTGCTCCGGAGTATGGGCGACGGGAATCTGAGCTCCTCCCCCGCCCTGTGAAGTAGCTGGTGCACCCGGAATCCGTCCCGCCTGAGTTAAGATACCAATCACATCCCAGAACTGTGCCAAGGTCTCCTGAAGTCCGGGTGTAACAACAGGCGCCTCCGGCCTCCCAACTGGAACAGTCGGCGGCTCCTCAACGGTTGCTCTGGAAGGTGCTCTAGCTGCGGCACGAGCTCCTCGTCAACCTCTGCCTCTACCTCTGCCCCTGGAGGCATCTGCTCTGTGGTAACATCCTCAGAATCTACAGCTCGCGTCCCCACCATCTGTGAGAGAATGGAATGATAAATTTCAAACTTCAAGATCAATGAACTCGCACGATAGGAACGATTCCGAATAATAAAGTTTCGATCTTTGCAAATTTATAAAAATCGACCCAAAAGTCGACCCCCGAGCCCGCACCTCGAAACCCGACAAATTATACGAATTCCGATTACCCATTCCGATACGAGTTCACCCATACCAAATTTATCCAATTCCGATAACATTTGGTCATTCAAATCATGAATTTTTATTTTTGAAGTTTTCTTTCAAAACCCACAATCCCCTCACCCCAAAAAATAACTTAAATGATAAAAACAAGAACTAATTCATGAAATATATTTAATTCTAGTGAAAAAAAACTTACCCAATCGATTTGTGTGAAAATCCCACAAGAAATCGCCCAAAACCGAGTTCTAGAAGTCAAAATATGTTTAAAATGGTGAAACCCCCGATTTTGAAAACTTATAATCTACCCAGGATTTTAAAGAATCGCGATCACGGGGATCGAGGCGCGATCGCGTAGAAGGAAAATGAAGCTGGCTTAAAAAGCTCTACGCGATCGCGGAACAGCTTATGCGATCGCGTATAAGGAGTAAGTTGGCTTCTACGATCGCGGACCAACTATTGCGATCGCAGTGAAGGAATTTACTGGGCGAGTCAGATACTATGCGATCGCGGATCCTTCTATGCGATCGCATAGAAGGAAACCAGATGAAAGTTTTCAGCTGTTCAAAATAGGGAAAATAGACCCGGAACCTATCCGAAACACACCCGAGCCCTCGGGGCTCAAAACTAAATATACACACAACCTCAAAAATATCCTACGGACTTATTCGAGTAATCAAAACACCAAAATAACATCATAAGCATCGAATTAAACCTCAAAACAATGAAATTTCTCAAAACTTCTTTAAACATCATTTTTTGCATTTAAGGTCCGAATCACGTCAAACTAAGTCAGTTTCTTACCAAATTTCACAGATAGCACATATGAGACATATCGAGCTTGTACAGGGCTACATAACCATGATATGGGCCCGATATCATAGGTTTCACCTCAAATTTTATTTTCAAAAACCTTTATAATTTTCAGAAAATAATTTTCTTTAAAAATTCATTTCTCGGACTTGGGACCTCGGAATTCGATTCCGGGCATACGTCCAAGTCCCATATTTTCCTACGGACCCTCCGGGACCGTCAAATCAAGGGTCCGGGTTCGTTTACCAAAAACATTGACTGAAGTCAACTTTATTCAAATTTCTAATACAAAATTATCATTTTTATTAGTTTTTCACATAAAGTCTTCCCTGCTACACACCCGGGCTGCGCACGTAAATTGAGGTAAGATAGAAGAAGGTTTTCACGACCTCGGAATACAGAATTAGCTAGAAATATACGGGATGACCTTTTGGATCATCACACATCCTCCAACCATAATAGTTGAAATTTCGCGAATTCGATGCCCGTAATACACCTCATAACGCATATAAGCCTTGTTCCAACTCTCGCAATACTTCCACGACGAAAGAGACTCGTGGAAGCTCATAACCGCCCTCCAAAATAATAAATCATGGAGTCTGTTCGCTTGACAAGAACCATTACCTCATTCTAAACTGAATAGTGATATTTTCTCTTTAATATACCTTACATAAATCTGATCGCACTTGTCACGACCCCAAATCCAGGCCAGTTGTGATGGCGCCTATCATGGAACTAGGCCAGCCAAAACCCAAATTCGAATCATAATAAGCTTCCCTTTTACATCTTCACTATACCGAATACCCATAAAAGTTCCTTTAAACATTTGATAAAACAGTTAAATCTATACTGAACATTAAATACAACCCCCGAGAACCCGGAGTCACTGGTCATGAGTATCTACATAAAATATACAACTTGACGAAAATAAATTCTATAATAGTAAGCAGGAGAGGGAGCAGGACTGCAGACACATGCAGCTACCTCGCAAACCTCCGAGAATCTCTGGAACAGATAGACGGCTCACCCTGCCTAACACCTGAATCTGCACACAAGGTGCAGGGAGTAATGTGAGTACGCCAACTCAGTAGTAATGAAAATAAATCAAGTCTAAGTAGCAAGGAAACACATAAAATCAATGCCATCAAGTCACAATATACACAGCCTTACTTTCCAATAGTAACATAGATATACGAAATCATCATGCCTTAAAATCAACTTCAAAAAAAGTCCTTTAAAGAATGCACATTTTTAACAACTTTAAAACAAGGATTTGGTATGCAAATGAATGTAGTAAAATCATAAGTAGCCCCTCGGGCAAAAACATGTATCATAATCAGCCCCTCGGGCATGCCTCACAATCACTCAACACCTCACAATCATTCAGCACCTCACAGTCACTCATGCCTCCCAATCACTCATCAATCGGTGCGCTCACTGGGGGTGTGTACAGACTCCGGAGGGGCTCCTTTAGCCCAAGCGCTAATATCACTCAGCACCTCACCATCACTCTTGGCCCTCGACCACACTCGGTAGAACCACTCAAAGGCCCCTCGAGCAAATCAGTAAAACAGGGTACTCGACCCAAAATATCATTTTAATGCTCATGTAGTGTGAATCAGGCTGAGTTTCGAAAAACAGTATGCACAATGATGCTGAGTGAAATCGTCAGCAAATAGTGAGGAAAACAGCAGTAAAAAGCCCCTAATGGGTCTAAACAGATCGGCACGAGGCCCCAAACACGGCGTATAGCCCAAATATTTCACAAATCTTTACAACATAATTTAACATAAGGTTTTGAGTAAAAAATATGCACCTCATTAGTTGCCGCGGCGAGGACCTAGTCCAGTCCAAAAATTAGTACGCGCCACATACTCGTCATCCGACATGTGCGCCATTCCAAAATCAGTGAGAAAATATGTAGTCCGGGGTTCCATACCCTCAGGACAAGATTTATAACCATTACTTACCTCCACCGAGCCACAAAACCAGTCCGAAATGCTCTTACCCCTCAAATTGGCTCCCGATTTCTCCGAATCTAGCCAAAATCAGTTCAACATCATTAATATATACTCAAGGAACACAACCCAATCGAAAATTATCAAATTATACAAGAATCTCGAAATTCGGCCAAACTCGAGCCCCGAGCCCACGTCTCGGAATGCAATAATTTTTACATCATTAGAATCCTCGTCCTCCCACGATTCTATACATACCAAGAACACTAAAATCGGACCACAATTGCCCACTCAAATCCTCAAAAGAAGAATCAATTTTCCATGCACCCCTTCTTCTTTGGGTTTAATTCCAGCAAATTCTATGGTTTAATCACTTAGAATAAACATATAAACGAGTTATGAAGTTAAAAACATTACCTCTAAGTGATTTCCTTCAATTCCCTCTTCAATCCTCTCAAAAGTACTCCCAACTCGTCAACAATGGAGGAAATATGAGCCAATTTCGCATAACAGGCCTTTTAAAACATTCTGCCCAGCTATAAAATTTCCTTCACTGCGATCGCGAACCTTGGCACGCGATCGCGATGCACAAACCAAAAAATGATTGCGATCGCAGACCAATACACGCGATCGCATAGAACAATTCTCCACCCCATACACGCGCCTCAAAATACCTTACGCGATCGCAGAACCACCCACGCGATCGCACTGCCTATCCTGCCCAACCTATGCGATCGCAATCCTAACCACGCGATCGCATAGAACAAAATGCCTTCCCCACTATTTTACTCTATGCGATCGCAAACATCCTCCTGTGATTGCATAGAAGGAAACCAGAACCTCACACCAGCAATAAATCTGCCCAGTTTTCAAGCCAAGGATACCCGAAACACACCCGAGGCCCTCGGGACCTCAACCAAACATACCAACATATCCCATAACATCATTAAAACTTAGTCGAGACTTACCAAAAACAACGCAACAACACCAAAGTTACATCAAATTCAATCCTATGAACTTTGAAACTTCCAAATTTCGCCAACTACGCCGAAACCAACCAAAACACCTCCGATTGACCTGAAATTTTGCAGACATATCCAAAATGACACTATGAAACCGCTCCAGCTTCCGAAATTCCATTCCGACCCTGATAGCCTATTTTCCACTGCCGACCGAAAATCGCCAAAAACTAACTTTCGCCAATTCAAGCCTAATTCTACACCGGACATCACAAAAATATTCTGAACACACTCCTAAATCCCAAATCACCTAATGAATCTATCCGAGCCTTAAAATCCGCATTCAGAGGTCGTTTACCAACAAGTCAACTCTCAGTTGACTTTCTCAACTATTAGGCTACCTTGAGAGACTAATTGCCTCAATGCTCACCATGACCACTCTGAACCCGAACCAACCGACCCAACACAAATAAATGAAGCTGAACCACATAAAATGAAGCAGAAAAGGGGGAAACAAGGCTAAATTCTCGGAGCGACCGACCGAGTTGTTACAACACTGATCTTAGGTCCAATAACCTCGTTTCACCCAGTACAAGCTGCGGGCAATAAGCCACCTCAAACACCGTCTAAAATATCATACTACAACTCGAATATGACCCATAAGGAAGAACGAACTCTGGCAAGGAACTACCCAGCCCGCGTAGTGAATAAAATGGCCGAACAGATGATATGAACTCATCTCAGAGATGAAAAACAAGACACACAAAATTAAAATAAGTATAAGGGACCGTACTCAACCTCTCAGTGTTTCGGCGTTCAATCCGATCCATACATGACACCATTGCAACGTGCAACCCAATCCAAATATGATACCGTTGTGGCGTGCAACCCGATCCAAACATCATTCATGTGGAAGCATTCCACCCGATCCACATATGACAATCAATAAGGAAATACCCATCAACCCATAATGTTCATACCCACGAAATTCCCGAATATCAACCACAAGCACGCCGAGTGCATAAGTATGACCCTGAGGAGACGGATAGCGTCGTGTGCTACCAAAAACTCAAGCACAACTAAGGTGCAATAAATTACCTACATCTCGAGAGCCATATTACTCATATAACACCACAAGCTACACGGGATCACAACATGTGCGAATAATCAAGCCGCCTCATAACCCACATAGCATAATAGAGTATTACATAGAATAGCTGACGCTAGGGATAACATCCAACGTCTGAAGATTCCTTCATAAAAAATGCAATGCTGAAGGAACACATCCGACCTGATGTAGAGTATGCATTCATATTAGATCTACCGACAGACCTCAAGCCGACCCCGATCATCCCATACTGGGTTAATAACCTTTCAAATATCCACAATGACTCTATTCAATACATATACGAGCAACCACATAATCCAGAACAAACTCCCACGGTCCACAACCAAAGAAATAGAGCACCTCTCAGGCATAAACTCTCCCATTAGCGACAGTACCAGAATCTGCATACCTGGTTTCAATCTCTAACAATTAAATGACTAATAAATCACACTTATAAGATCTTTCCGTGGGATATATCCCAACAACCTTCCGCACCAGGTAGTCAAACTTGAACACCAATGGCCATCGACCATGCTATTTCTATAGTGCTAGTCTAGCATCCGCATTTCAACACCCAACTCTTCTTCCACAAAGAGACCATCCTCAAGTTGTCCAAAAATAGTGCCAGCATAATCTGAACATCTGAAATCCTCCCCTGCTCCTCCGAGCTCATGACATTCTTATCAACAAAAAATCGCAACCATGATCCTCAACTTCCAATTTCCATACCGTTCACTGCACCTAACATGTTGCTACACGAGATTACAAGAATTTCATCATAACTCCTGAATTACTAGTAGAATAAACACCCAATTTAATAAAAGTCTTTCACTTAACTCATTTCAAAAGGCGAACCACAACACACAACCGACTTCTTATAACCGTGAAAGACACAGAACTCAAGTCGTGGTCTATACCGCCATAACTCTTCCGGGATCCATATACACATAGCCAAGCCATCAGAATCAAATACCTCTAAATCAATCAATTTACGGTGGTTGTCAAGACCGCACATACAACTACGAATCGCCTATATAGATTAACACACCGAATGGACTGATCATTTCCACAACCATGCTGATTCAAACCAATACGAACTGACTCGAATTCTTCCAATTTACTCTTGAATTACCTTTGAAATAATAGTTCTATTCAGACACATAACGGACCTCAAACAATGCTCATCCCGAGTGACCCCAAATCACAAGACCACATTGCCTCTGTCACGACCCAAACCGATGGGCCGTGACGGGAACCTGGTACCTCACTCAATCGAGTACCAACATAACGTATCATACTATCGTAGATAACTGAGCCAGAAGGATACCGTGAGATAAGTAAAATATAACGTGAGATACCAACTAATACATAAGACATACGGGCCTATAAGACAAAATATCGACTCGTATACTGAACATAGGCCGACAAGGCCATACAATTCTTTTACGTACATGACATTTGTCTACAAGCCTCTAAGAGTACATAATTTTCATAAAGGTTGGGACAGAGTTAAACCATAAAGCAACACGTCTAAATCATGCTAACCAAACGAGGACCTCCGAAGCAAATGGAGCGCACCAACATCTTCCATTGAGCTGATATCCTACTTGGAGGGCTCTCGATCTGTCTACTGGGACCTGCGGGCATGAAAAGCAGCGTCCTAAGGAAAAAGGGACGTCAGTACGAATCACGTACCGAGTATGTAAGGCACATAAATAAGTACGTAATAGACATGGAAGAAATATAGAGTAAATGACTCAACCTGTAAGTAGGTATAACTCTGTAAATCATGAAATATTTATAATGTCATGCATATGCGTATAAATGTCATGTAATGCATAGGTACATGTTTCATAACATCACCAGGCCTCTGAGGGCATCCCATCATATCATATCAGTCACTGTGGGCAAAATCATCAACGTATACCAGCTGATAAGGTGGTGATGCGTATATAACGCCATAACCTTTCCCATATCCCATATATATATATATATATATATATATATGGGATATGGGAAAGGTTATGGCATTATATACGCACCACCA
>ML424411.1:0-109022 GCA_005239525.1 Nicotiana knightiana | reverse complement strand
TTCATGGGTCTCAGAAATATGTAAGTTGATAAAGTTTATTTCATGATATTAATCAGAGGCATAATGGCCTTATGACGTACCGAGAGATTTTATTAACGTATTTCATATGCATTTCATGCATTTATACATGCACATTGACCCATGATCAGATGGTGTTATATACACGTATATATATATATATATATATATACGTGTATATAACACCATCTGATCATGGGTCAATGTGCATGTATAAATGCATGAAATGCATATGAAATACGTTAATAAAATCTCTCGGTACGTCATAAGGCCATTATGCCTCTGATTAATATCATGAAATAAACTTTATCAACTTACATATTTCTGAGACCCATGAAGAGATGATAGAATAATATGACACATGGAAGAATAAGAATATATGCATCTTTAACATTTCTATGAATAGATTATTTTATGGAAGTTGTGCATTTTCTCGTTTCTTTCGTTCGTATAGATCATGCCAAAAAGAAAGAAGGGGTAGCCTTAACATACCTGGAGTAGGAAAAAAATTATTTGATGTTTAAAGATTACACCGTACTCTGTTATAATTGCAAAACTTCACTTTAATTTGAATTATTGAAGTCTTGCGTTGCTTGGATGTATACAGATGCATATGAAATGACCCAAAATAACGTGATGAAGTTCCTTAAGAGTCACAAGACTCTTAAGTGATAAATGATAACATGAATTTGGATGTGAACAATAACATTAGTTATATGACTTTTAAGTTTAAGTCTCTTAAGTTTAATATTTCTTATACAAGGGTGTGGGCCCCACTTTCCTAATGACTAAGCCAAAAATTCTTCTAATTGTGACACCAAGTTTCATGACTTAAGAGTCACTTGGTTAAATCTTGTAATGCTGCCACGTTTTGGCTCATCCTTATCCAACAATTAACCACTTAATTTCTTAATTAATTTATTAATCCCCCATTAACTAATAATTACCCAATTATCCATATAATTAGGTATTATCTCAAATTACTTAAAATACCACTCACTTTTAACACATTTTTTACACCTTACTATTATGGTCATGTGGTACTTTGTATGGCACTAATGCATAAATACCGAATATTATAGCTCCGACCGTATTTTATCCCAACTTGTCCAACTTCGATGAAACTTAAACATACGAAAATGCAGGATGTAATATCTCATTTTCGAGTTTTCAGCAAATTACTTATGTCGTACTTTTACATACGAAAACATGGGGTATAACATTATTCCCCCCTTTGGAACATTCGTCCTTGAATGTTGACTGATGCACTTATCATTCTCATAACCCATAGCTCTTGCGAATTCTTTAATACTCTTCTTTCCATTTAGGAGACTTTGCTTTGAACAAATCCAAAGGCCAAGGCATTCCCCCCTTCAAGCCTCTTTCTCATACCACGATTTGTGGTCGGAATCTGTTACTATCTTATGTCATGTAGCCTTTATGATGTTTTCCTTGTATGTGCGCCTATGCGACTCTTCTCTTTAGCTTTTAGCCAATCTCTAGGCTTCACTTTTGAGAACATCTACATAACTTGACAAGATGTCCCTCTGGCATATATAAGTGTACTAAAGTTCTTTGTTCGGTACTTTGTCGAATTTACGGATATTGCTTTATCTTATTTCATAGACCTGGCTATCCATCCGCATAATTTTTACTGCATCTAGGTAGGTCATATTGTACCATAACTCTTACTTCGACTTATCGTTACTGAGGTATGCTACCAAACTCCAGGTTATTCTTATTGCTTTCCTATATGCATAAATCTAAATCCTTTAATGTTTTTTACTTACTCTTCAATTGCCTAATCTTATCTCATACTCTGCAACTTTTATCCATCCATTGTTGATTCACCTCAATGTTGATCTGCAATCTACTATAGATGATTTGAAACCTCTTACGTAATACATTGTCACTTTACGTCTCATCGGGGGATATCCGAAGTGATTAGACTGATCCATCTGGGGGCGATACTATACTTCCATAACCGTATTTCATAGTATCCCAGTGTGATTCATCCTTTGGGGGTTATTCTAATCTCGTACAACTCAAGAAATCCCCCTTTTCTTTTCAAATTATAACTCAATCGAAGGCTCAAACGTCATCCTTTACCTACCACAATTACACCCTTATTCTCCTAGCATGTCAGCATACTATATATTCTAAATGTCATTAATCTTAGAATTCTTTGTGTTCAGTCAGGATATATTGAGCTTTGTATAACTTAAAGAAATCATCATCTCTTCTTGTTTTCATGGGCTTAATCCTGAGTACTTATCCATTCCCGTCACCTTCTCACTTGCCCTTTCTTATCGTTACTTCTGTCTCCCTAAAATCTCGTCTCTCTACCATACTTTAGCTTGCAACCTTCCTTTAACTTCTTGCACCATAGATTTCCTTGTGTTATTTCAGAACATCAAGCGAGACATCACATCATTTCTAACTCCTCTTTACTTTATTAACTAGATCCCTTGATATTTAAAAACCATAGGTTGGAAGATATGCCACAGACGATGCTGCTATCATTCCTGGACACTGAATCCCAACATTTCTAGCCTTTTGTCCGAAGTATGAACAATTCACAACCTTCTGCATTTGAATATCGTGTACGTTGTCCACCTTCCCCTTACTTACCTTAAAATCTTGCATCACATCTTGTATCCCTTTCATGACCTTCCTTCCACAGAGGTTTAATTCACATCCATAACTTGAAGATTTATTATAATACTTGCACCTCTAGTGTTTACATAATACGGTGAGAGCTTCATACTGACTTTTTATGAGGCTTGTATTATTCTGATGCCCTTATAGAATATGGCTGCTGTACTATCTCTCTTGTACCTCTAATATTTAAGAGTGATCCTGCAATGTTCTCAATCATGAGGTCTTTAATTTTTTGGGTCCAATTCAGACTCCTGATTTACTTAGTTGATGTAACTATTTAGTTTCCTATTTCCTTTGATCAACCTTCGTGTAGGCTTAAGCTATCTTTCGATCTGCGGCTCATGGTATTAGTTGTCCTTCATGGACGCTATAGAATATCCAAGATATAATCTTCTAACAATTCAATTCTTCGTCTATAACCTGGACTCAATTCTTCTTTTTAACTTATATTGGAGTCTTCTACAGCTGTAGGATTGCCAACATATATGTATAAAATCGCAAGTGCATTCATAACGTAACCAACTCTGGATCATTGATCGAATAGTTCCTTTTGTTCCATCTTAGCTTTCTTTCAATGCAAGCTACTACTTTTCCTGGTCTTTCTTCCCCCTTGTTGCGTCCATACTTAGCTTATCTTAGTGCCCACACATGCCAGAGTTTTCATACAACTCACATGATCTCAAATATTACTTTTGATTTTACTTCCCGTTCATTAGCCTCGGTAGGTACCACTTTCCTTTGGAGTGCTTACAGTGTGGTTGCGAGGCTGTGGTTACACGACCTTTTCCTCTTTAGGTCGTTGTGCTTAGGTTGAAGCCTTATTCCTTATTTCCTCCGCCAGTCTTTCGTTGTAGTACTTAGGGAGAACCCTTGACTCTCGTAAAGCTGTGAGCTTATTACAGACCTTTTTGATGTCCTTCCTTGCCTATAATCATCCGTAGTTGCTTACCTCCGTGCCCTTGTGCTTGTAGGGTTGCTTCTGAACTGATATTTTGACTGATTTCCCAGTGGCACTTTATTTTATCCCCCTAACACTCATACGATACCTTTAACTACCCCGACTCCTGTTTGAATATATCTCAAGTATTATAAAGACATTACTACGAGGCTGAAGTCTCCGTGTTGGGGTTTACTACATTTATCTTGGATGATCTGTTGATTTGTCTGTAACTTCTTGTCTAGTCATGACTAGGCTCTTCTAAAACCACTAACTACTTGTCGGCCCATTCTCATATCCATATTCCGCGTAATCTTTCATGGGTTATTTCCATGTCTTAACTTACCTCACGTACTAGCTCCTTATCTATCAATAACATGCCGAGCAGGAATCCTTACTTCCTTTTTCTGACGTCGTGCTTACATAACGTTCTGGAATCATAGCATATTTGTAATATTTGGATAAGTGAAATCTCATCCCTTTTTATTCTTCCTTTATCATTCCATATTCCCCCCTCTAGGGGAGTACTAAGAGTTGGAGCTATGACGACCCACCTATAGATGTTTTTCCTCCTCACCTTTGTTTATCCTTTCACATCATCAATGACCCTTACTCGCCTTGCGGTATTCCTTCTGTATCAAGTATAAACAAAATTCCTCACTCGTGATGGTGACACTTAGTGTAACTGGCACATACAGTCCCTTAAGCTTAACTTTGCTCATATTGCTTGCTTTATGGAAGCGTCTCCCTGAATGACCATTCTCTGAATTCATCATGGATATTCTTCTGTTGTCCATTCTATTATTGCCGGAATGCGATCTAAAATTCTCACGATGCTTGTAAAGACCCGTAAAATTTCAATGTCTAAAATAATGCCCGAATAGGCCCCTGTGCTGTTATAACTGTAGAAATTCTTATAACGGTCCTATTTTGAGTAAAAAGTATCCAGAACTTGAAAAATTAAATTTTCCAGAAATTGCATATTATGCGACACACTATGCGATCGCATAACAGGTATGCGGACCGCATAGTGGTCGCATACCTGGACAGTCTACTGTCCAAAGGGAGGAAACTATGCGGCCCAGAATGCGATCGCATTTTGGGTATGCGGACCGTGTAGTTGTCTCATCCTTGACCCATGGTTTTTGCAAGGGAGGTTATGCGACGCACTATGCAATTGCATAACATGTATGCAAACCGCATAGTGGTCGCATACCTGGTCAGTGTGATTCCTATTTTGGCCCAGTTGAAGGCCAACTATGCGACAGGAATGCGGACCACATAGCTCGCATTCCTGACCGCATCTCTGTGTCGGGGCTCCTATTTTCTAAATTTTAAACCCGACCCTCTATTTTATAAAACACCCCTTCCCTTCATTTTTAACAAATTTCTGACCAAAAATAGAGAGAGAATAAGAGAGTTCTTGAGAGAGAAGGTTTCAACATCATCTAATTTGGTTTTCCAAAATCACTCAAGCTCGGAAATTACCAAGTTATTGTCATCTTCTTCACTCAAAGAGTTAAGTCTTCACCCTATTTCCCCAATTTCTCAGATTTTGTGTAAGAATAAAACACACATAGGTTGGGTCTTAAAAATAAAAAGTGAAATCTTGCATGCATGTAAATTAAATCCCATAATCTGGTAGAGGGAAGAACAAGTTTGGGTAATTATTCTCAAAAGGGGGTTAGTAGTCTAAAGGGTCACATAATGTTTGATAAAAATGCCTAATTAAGTACAAGATTCCTAATTCTAAGTGAAATATGTCACATTGTGGAATAGATTGACGGTGCTAGACGGTCCGGTGAATTGCGATAGAATTTAAAAAAAGGGACGACTCGAGGTATGTATGTAACTTTAATCTTCGTAGAGTCACCTTTTTGGTTTCCAAACATTCGGTATGAGTTTCTTGCTGAGTATATGTGAATTGATTGCCCGATTTTGTTGAGATGTGAGATTGCATTCTCTGATTTGTGTTAGTCGACTATCATGATAATTGAGATTGTGAAAGGTGACTTGTATGTGATTACTTTAACATGTGTAAGGTTCGTTAAATGCTTGAGTATGTTGGTACGAAAGAATGATGACAAACCCAAATGTGTAAATGTATCTATGTGATAAGGGCTATGTAACAAGTGATGAAGGGGAATTGTAAATTGATCTAATTGAACTAAATGACCATGGTAATATCGTATATGACACATTGTTGGTAAGGTTTATTACGGCTTAACTTCATATGGATTGTTGGTTGTAATGAATTTATATTATTGTTGATGAATACCTTTGTGGTTGAATTAATGGATGATAAAGACTATTGTGAACACATGATTGTTTGGGTGTTATGAAATTGTACTCTTGATGATATGTAGCCCTGTGATTGAATTGTGGGCCGTTATTGTTTGCTATGCAATGTGATGTCCGGTGGGATCGGGTTGCACGCTGAAACACGAAGTAATAAGGGTGGAGAGGTAATAAGGGTGAAGTGTAATATTGTACGGTGGGATCGGGTTGCACGCTGCAACACGAAGTAATAAGGGTGGAGAGGTAACAAGAGTGGAGTGTAATATTGTAAGGTGAGATCGGGTTGCACGCCGCAATAGAATGTAATAAAGCTGAAATGTGATTGTGTTGAAATTAGAATCCGTAAGGACCTCAATTGTACTTGTTGCTATATCACTGTGTACTATGTGTTTGGTTCCTTTAACTGCTTTCTATCTGTGCATTTCTTGATTTTACTTTGAATAAAGTTTGCTCGTACATGCTAGTACTATTCCACAATACTAACGTCCCTTTTGCCGGGGGCGCTACATCTTGTATATGGATGTAGGTGGGTCCATAGCAGGTAGCTCAGTTCGCCGTTAGTGGTGCCTCCTCCTCATCTTTCAGCAAGTACTGGTGAGCCCCACTTCCTCCCGGGGCCGTGTCTAATTCATGCCATCTCTTTTGAGTCTATTATGTATTGTAAGGTATATCCAGGGCCTTGTTGCCAGCAAAGTATTGTATAAATTCCTAGTATTCGTAGAGGCTCCGTAGACACGATGTGGGTGTATATATGTATTTTGGGTAGTCACTGTACGTATTCGGAAATTGTGGTCCGTATTGGGAAGTTATGTATGTATTGTGTCTGCTTTGGGAATCAAATTGTTGAAATGATAAAAGAGAAATGAACTTAAGTTTGTAAATCCATGCTTAAATCCTAAGTTGTTATTTCATATGGAATATGGTGCATTGTATATACTGGGGAATCGCGTTGAGTAGGAAAGGCAATCCAGGTCCGCTTGACCGGGTTCACCTGGTTAGGTGCCGGTCTCGTCCCTCGATTTTGGGGCGTGACAAACTTGGTATCAGTGCCTAAGGTTTTAAAAGTTTTCTAGGATGTCTCGGAGCTGTGTCTAGTAGAACCCTTCTTATAGGTGTGTTATCCACCACATCTATAATTAGGGGGCTGCATGAAGGAAAGTACCGTTTTATTGATATTTTATATCGTGCGATGTGGTGGAAGGTGAGGTTGTCTATCCCTAACTCGTGCGTTGTTCTGATTTTCAGTAAATGGCACCCAAGAAGAAAGCTCGACTCGGTCTAGAGGCCAATGCCACCCTAGGAGTGGCTGTGAATTCTTTATCTGATGGTGCGGGTGAGAATGATTCCCCGGCCCTGAATCGACTTGACTCTTCCATCCTAGGCCAGGATATTCCTATTCCTGCTCCAGCGGAGGGTGCTATAGTCCCTCCCGCTGATGTTCCTGATCCTTCTTCAGTCCCAGCTTCCGGTACCGGTATTTATGATGGGGACCTCAGGGGAGCTATTCAGATGTTAACCCAGTTAGTGGCCTCCCAGGCCCAAAGATCGCATGATGCCCCTGCATCCTCTAGCGAGCAAGGGGATTCTTCGGGTTCCAGGGTCAACCAGTTTCTGCGGTTAGCCCCTCCAAAGTTCACAGGCACCGACCAGAGGCTGACCCTCAGGAGTTCATTGATGAGATGTACAAGACCCTCCGAGTTATGAGGGCTACTGAGAAAGATGGGGTTGAGTTGGCTTCCTATCGTCTGAATGGAGCGGCATATTCGTGGTTTGAAATGTGGGAGAGTTCCCGTGGGGAGGGGAGCCCTCCGGCAAAGTGGGATGAGTTTGTTGATGCCTTCATGGATCATTTCTTGCCTGCCGAGACTATGGTAGCCCGTGCTGTGGAGTTCGAGGTCCTTAAGCAGGGCAACATGAGTGTGTGGGAGTATCATATGGAGTTTGTGAGCTTCTCCAAATATGCTGTTCACATGATGCCGACTATGGAGGCTAGGGTTCGTCGGTTTGTTCAGGGCCTTGGTTCCTTGGTTATTAATGAAGCTTCTACAGCTTCCTTGCATTCGGATATGAATTATGGGAAAATAGTGGGATTCTCCCAGGCTACAGAGGCTTGGAAATTGAAAATAAGGATGGAGAGAGAGAGCAGTAGTAGGGCCCGGTCAGCGGGCACCCCTGAGAGCTCAGTTGGAGATGTGAGATCAGCCCTTAGGAGAGGATCATCAGGGCCATCTCATTCATATGGTCAGTCCTCAGCCAGTGCACCACCATTAGGGCACAATTATCAGCAGGGAGGTCGTTTTAGACCCGGTTCAGATAGCAGGAGGTTCCATCAGTTGGGTTGTTCCGGTAGGAGGTTCCAGCAGCAGCGGAGGGCCCCATGCCCTAAGTGTGGGAGATTTCATACTGAGTCTTGTTACTTGGATATTCCAATATGCTATAGATGTGGAGAGAGAGGTCATATCCAGTGAGACTGCTGCGCACCCAGTCAGGGTGCGAGTAGGGGTACTTCTCAACCATCCAGCTCTTCAGCCACTACATCTTCGGCACGCCCTCCAGCTCCAGCAGGGTGCGGTACATTTAGGCGTGGATCACGGGGTCGAGGGGGGCCCAGTCGGTTCTATGCTTTGATGGTGGCCAGAATACAAAGGCTTCCCCAGATGTTGTCACATGTATTCTGACTGTTCAGTCACATGATGTTTATGCTCTTATTGATCTCGAGTCTTCTTTGTCATATGTTACTCCATTTATTGCTTCAAGTTTTGGGATAGAACCCGAACAACTTCACGAGCCGTTCTCTGTGTCGACTCCGATTGGCGATTCTATTGCGACCGTGCGAGTCTATAGAAATTGTGTTGTCACGGTGCGTGATCGGGATACCATGACCGATCTTATTGAGTTAGGAATGGTAGATTTTGATGTAATTATGGGTATGGATTGGCTCTATTCGTGCTTTGCTAAACTCGACCGTCGAACCAGAATTATGAGGCTCGAGTTTCCTAATGAATCAGTTATCAAGTGGGAGGGGAATAATGTTGCGCCAAGAGGTAGATTCATTTCCTACCTTAAGGCCTCAAAGATGATCAGGAAAGGGTGCATCCATCATTTGGTTCGGGTTGCGGACGCCACCTCAGAGGTGCCTGTCCCCGAGTCTGTGCCGGTTGTGAACGAGTTTCTTGAAGTGTTTCCGGACGAGATTCCTGGGATTCCACCAGATAGAGAGATCGATTTCGGGATTGATTTATTGCCAGATACGCAGCCAATATCTATTCCACCTTACAGGATGGCGCCAACAGAATTAAGGGAGTTTAAAGAACAATTGAAAGATCTATTAGAAAAAGGTTTCATTTGGCCAAGTGTGTCGCCTTGGGGCGCACTGGTTCTTTTTGTCAAAAAGAAAGACGGATCGCTTCGGATGTTTATTGATTATCAGTAGCTCAACAAGGTCACCATCAAGAATAAGTATCCATTGCCTCGGATAGATGATTTGTTCGACCAGTTGCAAGGTGTTAAGTTCTTCTCAAAGATTGATTTGCGGTCCGGGTATCATCAGTTAAAATCAGGGAGCAGGATATTCCTAAGACTGCCTTCAGGACTCGATATGGGCACTTTGATTTTCTGGTAATGTCCTTTGGGCTAACCAACGCCCCAGTAGCTTTTATGGATCTTATGAATCTAGTTTTCAAACCGTTTCTCGACTCCTTTGTGATTGTCTTCATTGACAATATTCTTGTTTATTCGTAGAGTCAGGAGGATCATGCTAATCACCTCAAGGTAGTTCTGCACACTCTTCATTAGCACCAATTGTATGCAAAGTTTTCAAAATGTGAGTTTTGGCTAGAATCAGTCACCTTTTTGGGCCATGTTGTTTCCAGGGAAGGGATTCGGGTTGATCCCCAAAAGATTGCATCGGTAAAAGGATTGGCCTAGGCCAACGACCCCGACAGAGATTCGCAGTTTCTTGGTTCTAGCTGGGTATTATCGGAGGTTCGTGGATGGATTCTCTACTCTCGCCTCCCCATTGACTAAGCTGACACAGAAAGCAGTTAAGTTTCAGTGGTCCGATGCATGTGAAAAGAGTTTTCAGGAATTAAAGTCGAGATTGACTTCGGCACCAGTGTTGACCTTGCCAGAAGGTTCAGAGGGATTTGTGGTTTATTGTGATGCTTCGAGGGTTGGTTTGGGGTGTGTGTTGATGCAATGTAGTAAAGTCATAGCGTGTGCTTCAAGGCAGCTCAAGAATCACGAGAAGAATTATTCGACGCATGATTTGGAACAAGCGGCGGTTGTGTTTGCATTAAAAATCTTGCGGAATTATCTTTATGGGGTCCATGTGGACGTGTTCACAGACCACAAGAGTCTTCAGTATTTATTCAAGCAGAAGGAGTTGAACTTAAGGCATCGGAGGTGGTTAGATATGCTCAAGGACTATGATATGAATATTTTGTACCACCCAGGGAAGGCGAATGTGGTAGCCGACACTCTTAGTCGGAAATCCATGGGTAGCTTGGCACATTTGGAAGCCGGACAGAGGCTTTTGGCTCAGAAAGTTCATCAGTTGGCTAGTATGGGGGTCTGTCTTTCGACCTCAGACGAAGGGGATGTCGTGGTGCGTAATAGAGGAAAATCTTCACTTGTAGCTGAAGTCAAGGGAAAGCAATTCAGAGATCCGACTTTGGCACAATTGAGGGAAGCAATTTTGAATCACAAGACTTCAGCGTTCTCGCTCGGCAATGATGACGGTGTCCTGCGGTGTCAAGAGAGGTTATGTGCTCCAGATGTGGATAATCTCCGGGAAAGGGTGATGGCAGAGGCTCATAATTCCAGGTATTCCGTAGACCCAGGTTCTACAAAAATGTATCACGATCTCAAGGAAATTTATAGGTGGAATGGTCTGAAGAGGGGTGTGGCAGACTTTGTGGCTAAATGTTCAAATTGTCAGCAAGTGAAGGCCAAGCATCAGAGGCCCGGTGGATTGACACAGCTTATGGAAATACCGATGTGGAAATGGGAGATGATCAATATGAACTTTGTGGTGGGGTTACCTCGCACTCCACGCAGGTTCGAATCGATTTGGGTAATAGTGGATCGACTCACGAAGTCGGCGCATTTCTTACTAGTCAAGTCCACCGATACTGTAGAACAGTACGCTCAATTATATATCAAAGAAATAGTCAGGCTCCATGGCACTCCAGTATCTATTATCTCGGATCGAGGAGCCCAGTTCACAGCTAAATTTTGGAAGAAATTTCAGCAAGGATTGGGTATTCAGGTAAATCTCAGCACAGCATTCCATCCATAAACTGATGGGCAGGTAGAGCGGACTATTCAGACGCTTGAAGATATGTTGTGGGCTTGTGTATTAGTTTTGAAGGGTAGCTGGGATGATCACTTGCCGCTTATAGAATTTGCTTATAATAACAATTTCTTTCTAGTATTCAGATGGCCCCATTTGAGGCATTGTACGAAAGGATATGTAGATCTTCGATCGGATGGTTTGAGGTTGGTGAGGCAGAATTGTTACGAACAGACCTTGTGCACCAAGCTATGGAAAAAGTTAGAGTCATTAAGAAGAGGATAGAAGCTGCTCAGAGTCTTCAGAAATCCTATGCGGACGTTCGTCGTAGAGAATTGGAATTCTAAGTAGATGATTGGGTATTCTTGAAGGTGTCTCCCATGAAGGGAGTAATGCGGTTTGGGAAAAAAGGGAAATTGAGCCCAAGGTATGTCAGCCATATAGGATTGCTCAAAGGATAGGACAGGTGGCTTATAGGCTAGAATTGCCTCCTGATATGTCATTAGTGCACCCGGTGTTCCATGTGTTTATGTTGAAGGAAGTGGTTGGAGATCCATCAGCCATCGTGCCAGTTGAGACTACTGAGGTTAATGAAGAATTATCGTATGATGAGGTTCCGGTTGCTATTCTTGATAAACAAGTCCGTAGATTGAGGAACAAAGAAATTGCTTCAGTTAAAGTGTTGTGGCAAAGTCAACACGTTGAGGAAGCCACGTGGGAAACGACAAATGAAATGAAAGAAAAATATCCCCATTTGTTTGAGTAAGTCTAGTAGTGATCGTGCGAACTGTCATCTCTAAGAAAATTATATGTTATGTTCAATTTTGTGCAAAAGCACCCCATTTTCCCCTAATTGCTCTTATTGTAACTTCTCAAGATGTGCCACAATTGTGTATGTTATGATTATCTGAGTAATGTGCAACCCCTTGGAGTAAATGAAATTATGTGAAACTCATGTGATGGTTAGATGAATAATTGAAGTGTAGATTAGTAATGGTTAATCGAAGAGTAGATTGGTAATGATTAATTGAAGTGCATATGGCATGTTGAAGTAATTGAATTATATGGGACTTGTTGAGGTGACCAAATTATGTGCAAGGCCATGAAATAACTAGTTATGTGTGGAATTGGTTAAGAAACATGTGTTTCGGGGGCTCTCTGGCAGGTAAATAGGCCTAATTACAGAGGAAACTCTGGCGAAATTTTCAGAAAATATTGGAGTTAGAAAAAAATTAGGGGTTGGCATATTGTGTTTTCAAAACCAAATGATTTCCCGATCCTCATTCGAGGACGAATGATTTTAAGTGGGGGAGGATGTAAAGATCCGTAAAATTTCTATGTCTAAAATAATGCCCGAATAGGTCCCTGTGCTGTTATAACTGTAGAAATTCTTAAAACGATCCTATTTTGAGTAAAAAGTGTCCCATAACTTGAAAAATTAATTTTTCCAGAAATTGCGCGTTATGCGACGCACTATGCGATCGCATAACAGGTATGCGGACCGCATAGTGGTCGCATACCTGGACAGTCTAATGTCCAAAGGGAGGACAACTATGCGGCCCAGAATGCGATCGCATTTTTGGTATGCGGACCACATAGTTGTCGCATTCTTGCCCCATGGTTTTTGCGAGGGAGGTTATGCGATGCACTATGCGATCACATATAGTGGTCGCATACCTGGTCAGCGTGGTTCCCATTTTGGCCCAGTTGAAGGCCAACTATGTGATAGGAATGCGGACCGTATAAATTGCATTCCTGACCGCATCTCTGTGTCGGGGCTCCTGTTTTCTAAATTTTAAACCGCCCCCTGTTTTATAAAACACCCCTTCCCTTCATTTTTAACGAATTTCTGACCAAAAATAGAGAGAGAAGAAGAGAGTTCTTGAGAGAGAAGGTTTCAACATCATCCAATTTGATTTTTCAAAATCACTCAAGCCCGGAAATTATCAAGTTATTGTCATCTTCTTCACTCAAAGAGGTAAGTCTTCACCCTATTTTCCTAATTTCCCAGCTTTTGTGTAAGAATAAAACACAATAGGTTGGGTCTTGAAAATAAAAAGTGAAATCTTGCATGTATGTGAATTAAATCCCATAATCTAGTAGAGGGAAGAACAAGTTTGGGTAATTATTCTCAAAAGGGGGTTAGTAGTCTAAAGGGTCACATAATGTTTGATGAAAAAGCTTAATTAAGTACAAGATTCCAAATTCTAAGTGAAATATGTCACATTGTGGAATAGATTGACGGTGCTAGACGGTCCGGTGAATTGCGATAGAAATTAAAAAGGGGATGACTCGAGGTATGTATGGCTAACGTTAATCTTTGTAGAGTCACCTTGTTGGTGTCCAAACATTCAGTATGAGTTTCTTGCTGAGTATATGTGAATTGATTGTCCGGTTTTGTTGAGGTGTGAGATTTCATTCTCTAATTTGTCTTAGTCGATTATCGTGATAATTGAGATTGTCAAAGGTGACTTCTATGTGGTTACTTTAACATGTGTAAGGTTCATTAAATGCTTGAGTATGTTGGTATGAAAGAATGATGACAAACCCTAATGTGTAAATGCATCTAAGTGATAAGGGCTATCTAACAAGTGATGAAGGGGAATTGTGAATTGATCTAATTGAGCTAAATGACCATGGAAATATCGTATATGACTCATTATTGGCAAGGTTTATTATGGCTTAACTTCATATGGATTGTTGGTTGTAATGAATTTATATTCTTGTTGATGAATACCTTTGTGGTTGAATTAATGGATGATAAAGACTATTGTGAACACATGATTGTTTGGGTGTTATGAAATTGTACTCTTGATGATATACAACCCTGTGATTGAATTGTGGGCCGTTATTGTTTGCTATGCAATGTAATGTCTGATGGGATCGGGTTGCACGCCCAACATGAAGTAATAAGGGTAGAGAGGTAATAAGGGTGAAGTGTAATATTGTACGGTGGGATCGGGTTGCACGCTGCAACACGAATTAATAAGGGTGGAGAGGTAACAAGGGTGGAGTGTAATATTGTAAGGTGGGATAAGGTTGCACGCCGCAACAGAATGTAATAAAGCTGAAGTGCGATTGTGTTGAAATTAGAATCCTTAAGGCTCTCAATTGTACTTGTTGCTATATCACTGTGCACTATGTGTTGGTTCCTTTAACTGCTTTCTATCTGTGCATTTCTTGATTTTACTTTGAGTAAAGTTTGCTCGTACATGCTAGTACTATTCCACAGTACTAACGTCCCTTTTGCTGGGGCCGCTACATCTTTTATATGGATGTAGGTGGGTCCATAGCAGGTAGCTCAGTTCGTCGTTAGTGGTGCCTCCTCCTCATCTTTCAGCAAGTACTGGTGAGCCTCACTTCCTCCCGGGGCCGTGTCTAATTCATGCCATCTCTTTTGAGTCTATATTTATTGTAAGGTATATCCAGGGCCTTGTTGCCAGCAAAGTATTGTGTAAATTTCTAGTATTCGTAGAGGCTCCGTAGACACGATGTGGGTGTATATATGTATTTTGGGTAGTCACTGTACGTATTCGAAAATCGTGGTCCGTATTGGGAAGTTATGTATGTATTGTGTCTGCTTTGGGAATCAAATTGTTGAAATACTAAAGGAGAAATGAACTTAAGTTTGGAAATCCACGCTTAAATCCTAAGTTGTTATTTCATATGGAATATGGTGCATTGTATATAGGGGGGAATCACGTTGGGTAGGAAAGGCAATCCAGGTCCGCTTGACCGGGTTCACCCGGTTAGGTGTCGGTCTCGTCCCTTGGTTTTGGGGAGTGACAATGCTGACTATTATCAAATCACTCAGTCCCTAATTCATGTTTAGTTTATCTTGTTCACCAGCCCATACTTGTTCTCTTTACTCTGGGGTTTAACTTTTCCTTCAGGTAGTCGCGTTGGAGTCATAAACTTATTTCTCGAAATGAGGATGTGACCGTATGGCCTTTACTCTTTTTTTGTCATAAGGCCCATCACCTCTCGTCTCTTTCTTCATTTGACTATAGATTCTGAAACACTCTACTGCTGCCATCCATGTATCACATCTCACTCATAATGCTTCATTATCCCTCTTCGTACTTCCCTGCTAATATTTCTGTCTATCGCTTTATCCTGAAAACTTTAACAATACATTCTTTTCACTTTTACCTTCCCTTGCTCCATCTACTGGCTCTTCGGGCTGCCTAACATTCTCCCTTTAATAGGGACGGGAGCCATACTAAGGAAATATTTATCCCTTCCAGGCATTTCGGTGCCTATCTTTGGAATTTTTTTTATCATGATAATATTCACATCTAATTGTAATATTCTAGATTGCATCACCTGAGTGTCTTACAAGGAGATCTATTAGTAGATCTGTAATATCCTTTAGAAATGTCAACTAATACAAACAATCCATTCCCCATTTTGGGCATAACTGAGATTGGTCTTTATTAATGAAAGTAACTCAAGATGCTTATATTTCTCTTCCTGTATTGTTGGTAATGTTCATCTCTACTAATTAGGTACCTCGAACCCTTCTTCACCTTGCTTCTTCTATTTGTTGAAACTTGTATCTACCTTCCGATTCTCTTATTCCTTACTATAAGAGTGGATAGACATTCTTGCCTTAGGGATCCTTATCAAGAAGCTTGCACGTCTTAGTGTCCTCATGTTCTGCTGGAGACCTTACATTCATCATAAGTATGATGCAAAATCGAGTTCCTCTGACTTAATTCTTCCACAGCCACATTCAATCCCTTACCAAACTTCTTTCTAGATGTAGGCATTCTCGTATTATGAATAAGATAGAATTTAGGAAATAGAGTTCTTACAACCGAGCTCTACCACACGATCTAGATTAAGAAGAAAGAGTGACAATCCTAAATGTCCTGTAGCCTCATGCTTATAAGTGTGGTGCACAACACACCCATAAACAAGATTCTACCAGACACGGCTTGTAGACTCCTTAAGACAGAACTGCTCTGATACCACTTTTGTCACGACCCAAACCGATGGTCCGCGACGGGCACCTGGTACCTCACTCAACCGAGTACCAACATAACGTATCATACTATCGTAGATAACTGAGCCGAAAGGCTGCCGTGAGATAATTAAAATACAACGTGAGATACCAACTTATACATAAGATATACGAGCCTATAAGACCAAATATCGACTCGTATACTGAACATAGGACGACAAGGCCATAAAATTCTTTTACGTACATAATCTTTCTACAAGCCTCTAAGAGTACATAATATTCATAAGGGTCGGGACATAGTCCGCCATAAAGCAATACACGTCTAAATCATACTAACCAAACGAGCAACTCCGAAGCAAATGGAGCGCACCAACATCTTCCGCTGAGCTGATATCCTACTTGGAGGGCTCTCGATCTGTCTATCGGGACATGCGGGCATGAAACACAGTGTCCCAAGGCAAAAGGGACGTCAGTACGAATAATGTACCGAGTATGTAAGGCACATAAATAAGTACATAACAAACATGGAAGAAATATAGAGTAAATGACTCAACCTGTAAGTATGGATATCTCTATAAATCATAAAATATTTATAATGTCATGCATATGTGTATAAATGTCATGTAATGCATAGCTACATGTTTCATAACATCATCAGGCCTCTGAGGGCATCCCATCATATCATATCGACCATTGTGGGCAAAATCATCAACGTACCAGCTGATGAGGTGGTGATGCGTATATAACGCCATAATTTTTCCCATATCCCATATAAATATACATATATATATATATATATATATACACACACACACACACACACACACACACTATATAACGCGTATATAACGCCATCTGGTCATGGGTCAATGTGCATGTATAAATGCATGAAATGCATATGAAATATGTTAATAAAATCTCTTGGTACGTCATAAGGCCATTATGCCTCTAATTAATATCATGAAATAAACTTTATCAACTTATATATTTCTGAGACCCATGAACAGATGATAGAATAATATGACACATGGAAGAATAAGAATATACATATCTTTAACATTTCTATGAATAGAGTATTTTATGAAAGTTGTGCATTTTCTCGTTTCGTTTGTTCGTATAGATCATGCCAAAAAGAAAGAAGGGATAGCCTTAACATACCTGGAGTTGACGTTCTTGAGAAAGATTGCACCGTATTTTGTTATAATTTCAAAATCTCACTTTGATTTGAATTATTGAAGTTTTGCGTTGCTTGGATATATATAGATGCATATGAAATGAACCAAAATAACGTGATGAAGTTCATTAAGAGTCACAAGACTCTTAAGTGATATATGATAACGTGAATTTGGATGTGAACAATAACATTAGTTATATGACTTTTAAGTTTAAGTCTCTTAAGTTTAATATTTCTTATACAAGGGTGTGCGCCCCACTTTCCTAATGACTAAGCCAAAAATTCTTCTAATTGTGACACCAAGTTTCATGACTTAAGAGTCACTTGGTTAAATCTTGTAATGCTGCCACATTTTGGCTCATCCTTATCCAACAATTAACCACTTAATTTCTTAATTAATTTGTTAATCCTCCATTAACCAATAATTACCCAATTATCCACATAATTAGGTATTATCTCAAATTACTTAAAATACCACTCACTTTTAACATATTTTGCACACCTTATTATTATGGTCATGTGGTACCTTGTATGTCACTAGTCCATAAATACCGAGTATTGTAGCCCGGACCGTATTTTATCCCAACTTGTCAAACTTCGACGAAACTTAAACATACAAAAATGCGGGATGTAATATCTCATTTTCGAATTTTCATCAAATTACTTATGCCGTACTTTTACGTACGAAAACATGGGGTGTAACAGCCTCAACACCCATCAGCCATCTCATACCCTCATCATGCACTCGATAGTATCTCCAAACTTGTAAACCTGTTCTGAAAGATCTTCTACAAATCTGAAGTTGTTTCCTTTCATCTCTCTAACATCGCACCGCAGTCCCCTAGTGCTAACATAGAAAAACTCCAAGTCCCTTTCATAATCCACTGCAAAACCTCAATCCTTAACCATACAACGGACCTAAAACCCTTAGACCCTGCACTTTAATTCTTGAGTTCACTAGAACCATTATTGAGAGTCACCCACTTTGACCTGGTTCCGAATATAACCAAACTCTAACGTTGTGTTAGCACATGAACACTCCAAAAGAAGAAACCAGGTGAATTCTTTTCCTTGTACTTCACATCAACAAGAAGCATAAACTCTGAGTCATCCCAAGACCTGCACATGAATCGATAAGGTAAAATATAACACACATTCCTCAAGTTCTTTGCCCAAATAACCCCTGATGTTATCTTTTCTTAGTAATAATTAATCCACCAATGCACCGATAACCAGAAACTGCACAGGCACACAACCACATGATGCGATCGTAGACGGTGGGCTCCCCTACTTAGTTTTAAGTTACAATCACATAGATCTAGAACCTACAATGATTTATGCTTCTCAATTACCATGATCTCGCATCATCAGCCCACCAAATTTCTTGTTAAACTTTTCATAAACATTCTGAATTATCCGCCAAAATCGCACATTCAATCTCCTGACAGTCGTACCATCTTTTCAAGCGATCCAAGCTCACATCGCAGTACATGCCTCCAACTGGATAGAAAGTAGAACTTTTCGTAGGAACTTAATCAAAATCATCACCTCTAACCTGCTCATAGGAGATAGCCCACATATGGAATTCCACATCGACATCTTCCAATGACGTTGCTCTGGGTATAACTACCACGAAATCAACAAAACCCTCCTGAGCGCACGCTCGTCTATCAATTGTAAGAGTATTCATTCCTCATTAACATCAACCGAAGGTCCAATTATACGTTCCAAAACTCGAAGTCATATTGCATCACAAAATAATAATCAAGATTTCATACCCCTTTTCATTCCAAAGCAAACTCCTTTCCGTCATATTCGAACTCTCTGAGTACATTAGCCACCATCCAAATGAAATTCATAGACATAGTCATTGTCCACCATGATCCCCAAATTGCTCTAAACATTTTCAAAGCATGTGGCTATCCTATAACAGAATCCATACGCCACTCTTCACCACCACTTCAGTTAAACCTTCTCCTTAAGCAACTATCCGCCCTTTGTTGTTCATACTTGACCTGCTAGCAATTCAACCACCGTGAGACTCCTCCCACTATGTCCTTCCTCCTCCTTTGCTGTCAAAATGCTGTCTCCAATCATAATCCATCTTTGTAGCACCAGAACGGATAAATTGCCACAAACTCTGAGCCTCCATAAAGATATTCTCTCTCTAGCCATAAACATTAGAAACATCAAATTGACCGTGAATCCATCATACACCGCCAACTCTGATAACCGCTGCTTAGGCACCATTCCACAACATCTTGCCTCGAAGACCAATCAAAGGAAACAATAACACCATTGAGCCTTAATGCATTCCAACAAGAACGACGACACCACATCACAAATGAGAGTGCCACCAAGTTCAAAAATATCAAGTCACGCTTCCCCGTCAACCAAAGCCTGATCATCCAAAGTCCCATTGCCTTTCCTCTACTGGAATTAAATGCCGAACCTCTAAACCATGAACCAAGAAATCCTCTTTTCGAGTCATTCACTATCCTGACACATAAATAAGCACTCTACAATTTACACCAACACTTCCCTATAACACGCATGAACATCATAATACACTATGCATAGTCGCAAAACCATAGGCAACACTAACATTGTGCTGAAATGACATAACACCCTTCCACAAGGCAACAATAATATCCCTCCTGAACACGGAGGGAGAAACATCATGCACCTTATTTGCAGTACCACTACAACTCTTCGACGCCCAATTAGTAACAAGTGTTCAGCATCGTATAGGAATAAGTAGGATGGTAATGAAGTCATAAGCTCCAATGGAGTCATATCGCATGACGAGAAATCAAGAAAGGAAGTGCTCTTAATAGCCCTATAACCTCTCGAAGATAAGTACAGATGTCTCTGTACCGATCCGCGAGACTCTACTAGACTTGATCATGACCCGTGAGACCTAAGTGAACCTAAAGCTCTGATACAAAGCTGTCACGACTCAAAACCCATTGTAGGTCGTGATGGAACCCAGCGTCACCATTAGGCAAGCCAACGGTGAACTACCAACTTAATTATTCATTTTATTATTTTTGAAATCATGAGTTGTCACGACCCCAAACCACAACTGGCCGTGATGGCGCCTATCATGATCTAGGCTAGCCAATTTACTGAAAATAATGAAATAATTTTCCACTTAATACATCAAATATCTGAATTTCCATAATAATTCTGGTTATTAAGCATTTCAAATACAATAAAAATGATTAGAACATCTAAGCACAATCCCAATATCTGGAGTCAACCGTCATAAGCATCTAAGAAGTGATACAGTTTAATACAAATCCTCTACTACAACAAATTTGGGAATGTAAAGTACAAATGATAGAGTAGGAAGGAGAAAGAGTAGGCTGCGGACGCCGAGTAGCTACCTCACAATCTCCGAACAATGCTCCAAATGGGGTAGCTCAACTATCGCTCTGCCCCGGTACCTGAATCTGCACACAAGGTGCAGGGAGTAACGTGAGTACGCCAACTCAGTAAGTAATCAATGTAACTAAAAACTTGAGTGCAGTGACAAACCATTTAAATCATGTAAATCCATATAGTGAATAACAATGGAAATGAATAAATCAAGTCAAAAATCTACAATTCCGAATATTTCATAAAACTCCAGTTTCCATTTAAAAAATATCTCGTATGAAAACTTTTGTCCAACATTTATTATCAGAGGCTCGGTGTAAAGAAGAGTGAAAATAACATTTTCATAAAATATAAGCCCCTCGGGCACAATATCACTCACAATAAAGCCTCTTGGGCAAGCCTCTCAGTCACTCGTGACTCCACTATCAGTATCTCATGCTCTCACTTAACACTCGTACTCAGTAAGTACCATGAACACACACAACTGCTGCGGCGGGAAGCCCGCTCCACTACATTTATACATACATATATATTTATACTGCTGCGACGTGCAACCCGATCCACATATATAACATATATTGCCGCGACGTGCAGCCCAATCCATATAATAGTCGACTGCGCTCATTGGGGGTGTACAGACTCCTTGAGGGGCTCCTTCAGCCCAAGCGCTATATCTGCTACGGCGTGCAACCCGATCCCATATATAACATATATTGCTGCAGTGTGCAGCCCGTCCCATAACTATCCTCACATACTCGGCTCTCGGCCTGACTCAGTCGCCCTCACAAGTCACTTGGGAAATTTATCTCGACTTACGGGGCACAACCCAAAATACTTTTTAGATTTTTTTTCAAGCAGTGTGATAACAGTGAAAATAACAACAAGTAGGAAACAATGACTGAGTTCATAATTTACTAACATGATAGTGGTAGAATAGTGTAAGAGTACCCCCTGAGGGTCTAAATAGGTCGGCACAAGGCCCCAAACATGGAAAATACCCCTGAGGGTCTAAACAGATCGGCGCAAGGCCCCAGACATGGCTCACAACCCATAAATAAGTATAACCTTGTGAAAGACAGGATGTCGTAAGGTTTCTAATCGAATACGTGGCTTAATAGTCGCTACGGGACGGACCAAGTCACAATCCTTATTGGTGCACGCGCCCACACTCGTCACCTAGCATGTGCGTCACCTTATTTATCAACACATTAACAAATAACGGGGTGTCATACCCTCAGGTTTAGAGTTACAATCGTTACTTACCTCAAAACAGCCCAAAAACTACTCCGTGAGGCTCTTGCCCCTCGAATCGGCTCCCAAATGCTCCGAGCCTATCACAAATAAAATCAATAACATCAAAATATGCTAGGGAGACGAACCCCAATCAAAAACTATCAAATTTAGGCAAAATTCCCGAAATTTGGCAAATCCGGCCTCCCGGGCCCACATCTCAGAATTCGATAAAATTAACACCACGAGAATCCTCATCCTCCTACGATTCTATACATATCAAGAACACCAAAATCGGACCACAATTCCCCCTCCAGTTACTCAATCAAAGTCTCAATCTTTTCATGCCCTAACTTCCCCAATTTTGGGTTTAAATCCAACTAATTTCCGGTTTAATTACTTATAAAACAACATAGAATCGAGTTCTTGGTCCGAGAAACTTACCTCCATAGAAGACCCTCGAAATCCCTCTCCAAATTGCTCTCAAAATGATTCAATCCGCATGCAAAAATGAAGAAAATGGCAAAATTTCGCGAAGGCATGAATTTATACTCTTCTGGACAGTGGTCTCGCACGTGCACCCACTTATGCGCACATGCGGACCCGCACCTGCGGTCCCAGGTGCGCTTCTGCGCACTTGACTCAAGTCCCCATTTTCCGCACCTGCGACTACCTCTTCGCACCTACGCTTCTGCAGGTGCGGCCACCCATCCGCACCTGTGATCCCTTCACAAGCTGCCGAACTGCGTACCTGCGCATGATCCTTGCACCTGCGGCCATCGCACCTGCGGCTCCCCTTCCGCATGTGCGGCAACACTAGCAAAAAGACACAAGCAACAATTTTGCTGCAAATCCCTAATTCTAAACCTCCGTTAACCATACGAAATCAATCCCCATCCCTTCGGGGCCTCAACCAAACATACCAACACATCCCATAACCTCATTCGAAGTTAGTCGAGCCTTCGAAACACCAAAAACAGCGCAAAAACACTAAAATCACATCAAATTCAAGCCTATGAACTTTGAAACTTCTAATTTCGCCAATGATGCCGAAACCAACCAAAACTCATCCGATTGACTTGAAAATTTGCACACATATCCAAAATGACATTACGAACCTGCTCCAACTGTCGGAATTCCATTCCAACCACGATAGCCTATTTTCCCAGGCCGACCGAAAATCGCCAAAAATTAACTTTCGCCAATTCAAGCCTAATTCTACACCGTACATCAAAACTTCATTCTGAACACACTCCTAAGTCCCAAATCACCTAACAAATCTATCCGAACCATAAAATCCGCAATCCAAGGTCGCTTACCAATAAGTCAACTTCCGGTTGACTTTTCTACTTTTGAACCAAGAGAAGAGAGTAAGTGTCTCATTTCTCTCCAAAAATGGCTCCGAACCCGAGCCAACCAATACACAACGTAATGAAGCTGAACCACATATAATGAAGCAGAAACGGGAGAAACGGGGCTAAACTCTCGGAACGACCGACCAGGTCGTTGCATGAATCTTATTAGACAGAGACATAAATGCGTTAAAAATCATAGCTACATACAATATTAAGTAAAATATAAAGTAAAGGTGCGTGAATGTTTAGCAAATCATAAATAAATTCTAGAACATCATAAAACCCGGTCTCACAAGTGCATGAGCATTTACTAAGGAGTACAATATTAATACATCATCCGTCTGGAATATAAATTAGATAGGATACAGTAAATAATACAATGGAGACTCGGTTGACTGCGATACGTAGCCTGGAATGCAACTCACCATAAAGTCTCCTCAGTAGTTGCGACCAAGATGACCAAAAAAGAACCTGCTGGATCCTGCACTAAATAATGTAGCGTGAGTACGTAAATCAATGCGTACATAGTAAGTATCTAGCCTAATCCCAGAGAAGTAGTAACGAGGGGTCAACATCGATACTTACTAGTGGTTCGATCACTCAGTATGATATTTCATAATAGATATGAAGCACAACAGTAGTAGTGAGATAAAAAATGTAACTAACATAATTCTCCAAAATTTTGTTTAGCGATATAAATCTCTCAAATATCATATGTTATCTCAATAGATCAGAATATCAATTTCAATCTCAAACGGATAAGGAATACCGTATAAAATGTCAGGCCTCAGTAGAAAGGGAATCTCATGCATGTTCGGACTACTAGAGATATTACACACGATTATGCCGAGGTCGTACGGCCCGATCCAGAGTGGTGTGTACACTGCTGAGGGTCGACCGACGTGAACCAGAGAAACATCTCAATATACTGCTGAGGCGTTCTGCCCTATCCACAGGAAAGGAAGAAAGTTATCGAATTACGAGTCACGTGGTTAAAACAAAAGTGCAAGAGAATAAAGTAAATATGACTTTTACCGTTTATCAAATCTCGCCAAACAAATCAACGTGATAAAGCTCAGCATAATATATTCCCAAGTCAATTTCAATTATAAATTCACTTAATTAAGCTATCAAAATGAGTTCAAATAATTCAAATATTACATGATAAAGTCCTAAGTCTACCCAGACATAAACATGCTTTTAGCTATGTATGGACTATCATCACCTCGTGCGCACGTAGCACCCATATCTATCAAAAATCATTATAAACCTTTTTACCAAAAACCCACAATATCCATAACTTTTCATGTTAAAATACTTATAAAATCTATGTAACTAACTTACAATATGTGGGAATTACTTACCTTACAATACATGATGAAAATCCCCTCTTGAAGAGCTCCAAAAATCGCCCAAACCATGTGAGAAGTGGAATAAATGAACCAAAACTCGAAATAAAACAAGTCTGCCAAGCAACTCCCTTCATAGCGATCGCGAAGGCCAACCTCGACCAGCTGCCAAAACGCTCTTTGCAACTGCGGTCGCAAACACGGTGGTCAACTCCCCAGTCCCTATGAGAACGCGACCAAACTCTCGCGAACCGTATGATATATCACCTTGTGACCTTCCCGCCTAACCTTCTACATGATCACGATATCTCCCTCGTGATCGAGATACACTACAGTCAAAAGATTCGTGAACATGAGTTCTTCTTCGCGAACACGAAGTGCAAACTGCCTGATGCCCAAAGACCTTCACGAACGCAATCCTTTCTTTGCATTCGTGAAAAAGGAAGCACTAGACACCAGAAATAGGAGTCCAAACATGGAGAACTTGCGCGTAGCCCATCCGAAACTCACCCCAGGCCACTGGGACCCCGTGTAATCATGCCAAAAAACCCTAAAACATGGCTCAAACTTTCTCGAGGACTAAAATCACACCATAAAATATCCAAACAATGAATCGACAACCAAGATTATTCTTTCAACTTTCAAACTTTCAAACTTCGCCGAACGCGTCCGAATTACACTTAAGCATTCTGGAATGACGCCAAACTTTATGTGCAAGTCACAAATCATGATACGAACATATTCCAAGGATCAAAAACCTAAATGGAACTCGACAACACCAAAGTCCACTTCAAAACCAAATTAGGAAATTCTAAAACCTTCAAATGCCAATCTTCCACAATAAGCGTCAAAATTTTCTCGGACCACCCGATACTCAACCCGAACAGACGCCCAAATCTGAAATCATCATACGAACTATTGAAGCCTTCAAAATCCCAATTTTGAGGTATTTTAATCAAAGTCAAACCTTGGTCAGCTCGTCTAACTTACAGCTTATGAATTGAGAACCTTGCTTCAAAATCAACTCCGAACCTTTCGATATTTAGTTCCGACCACATGTACAAGTCAATAAACATGAAGTGAAGCTAATCAAGGCCTTAAACCGTCGGACGGGCTAGAGCTCAAAATGACCAATCGTGTCATTACAGGTCTATTATGCCCTTGCCAAAATAAATTCTCACATTTATGTAATACTATAATGACCCAAAGGGTCATCTTATGAATTAAGACTCCATTTCGAGCTCATTAGAATTAGAAAGACTAATTTTAATTACCTCAATTTGCGTGCGCAGTCCGAGCATGAATCCAGAAAGCCTTTATGTGAAAATATGAGAAGTAATAATTTTTAGAGTTAAAAAATTTTATTTTTAGTTGACTTCGCTCAACAAATTGAGTAAACGGACCTGTATCCGTGTTCCGACGGTCCTGGGAGGTCCGCAGTAAAATATGGGACTTGGTCGTACGTCCGAAATTGAATTCTGAGGTCCCTAGCGTTAGAAATCAATTTTTAAAGAAAACTATTTTGCTGGATTTTTAATGAAATAAAGAAATGAATTAATGTTTGAAATCGTTGGTATCGGGCCCGTATTTTAGTTCTAGAGCCCGGTATAGGTTTTGTTATAAGGTTAAGTACTATCTGTGAAATTTGGTGGAAATCGGAGTTCATTTGACGTGATTCGGACGTCCGGTTGAGAAAATAGTGAAATTAACGTGTTCTTGAGAAAATCATGAGTTTTGAGGTTAAATTCGTAGATTTAGGTGTTGTTTTTGTGATTTGATTGCAAGAGCAAGTTTGTATGATGTTTTTAGACTTGTAAGCATATTTGGTTTAGAGCCCCGAGGGCTCGGGTGAGTTTCAGATAGGCTACCAGATGTTTTGAACTTAGAAATAACTGTTGTTTTGTTGTATCTGGTGCACAGTGATTTTGTGCTATGTGATTGCGAAGCTTCTTCCGCGATCGCGAAGTGTAAAATTTCTAGGGGTTGTTTTGTTCTTCACGAATGCGAAGCATTGGTGGGATGCCCTTCGCGAACGCGTGCTAGCTTATGCGAATACGATGAGTAAGTGGGCTTGGGGGAGGAGACTTGATTTCTTCTATGCGAACGCGTCCGTTGGGCCGCGATCGCGATGTCCATCAGGATCAAATCTACGCAAATGATTTCGTTCCCACATGAACGCTTAGGCCACTGGGCCTTAATTCTCCGCGAACGCGACAGGCCCATCTCGAACGCGATGAAGACTTGTCAGGCGACTTAAAAACAAATTTTAGACCGGGCAACAACTATTTTCCTCATATTTTCGAACTAGAAAGACCTAGAGGCGATTTTCAACATTCAAATTCTTCCCCAAAGTTCTGGTATGCGATTACAAACTATTTTCTTTCAATTACCCATTGTTTTTCATCACTTTTCAATCAAAAATCAAGGGTTTACATAGTAGAAATTGGGGGTTTGGGTAGACTTTAGAGAATTTTGTAAAAATAGAATTTTGACCTCAAATTGGGGTCGTATTTCGAAACTAATTACATATTCGGGCTCGAGGGTTAATGGGTAAATGGAATTTGGTCCGAACCCCGAGTTTAGACCAAGCGGGCCCGGGGTCGGCTTTTTAACATTTTTTGGAAAAACTTAGGAAAACCATAGTTTTGCATTAAAGTTAGTTCCTTTAGAACTAATTAATAATATTGAACTAATTATGATTATATTCGAGTGTGTTAGAGGTGTTTGAAAGGAAAAGTTGTGGTTGAGCAGTGAGTGGCCTGCAAAATTAAGGTAAGTGTTTGGTCTAACTTTGACTTGAGGGATTAGGAATCCCCGACATAAATGCTATGTGAAATTGCAGGTGTGTGGTGGATAGGTGAGGTGAAGAGTATCTATGCACTACCAAATTATCTGTTTAGCATGTTCCCTTCCCCGTTTCCAATTGATCATATTCTTGTCTTAATTGTTTTATGATTATTGATGCCTCCATGTCTACTTGTTGGTTAGATATTGTTTCACTTAACTGAATATATCAATTGTTCCTTAGTTTCATTGTGGTACGTTAATGGTTGAGCTGGTTGTCAGTGTTTCATGATACATCTCGGTTGGTTTTGCTGTGTAGTGATAATTAGTGAAGTTCCTGAATAGTACAACTTTCTATTATGATTGTTGAGACATGAATATTGTGAAAGACTTTGATATAATTTGTGAAACCTTTATCATAAATTATGAGATGTGATTGTCTGGTGGGAGCGGGTTGCATGCCGCAACAAAGAGTAATAAGGGTGGACATGTGGGATCGGGTTGCACGCCGCAACATGAGAAATAAGGGTGATATATATAGGGAGGAGCAATAAGGATGGACATGTGGGATCGGGTTGCACGCCGCAACATGAGAAATAAGGGTGATATATATAGGGAGGAGCAATAAGGATGGACATGTGGGATCGGGTTGCACGCCGCAACAAGGAGTAATAAGGGAGAATGTTTATGTTTTACTGTTTATATAATCAAGACTGGAATACCCACTGTTTTATTGTTGTCAATTCATATTCTGCTCGTACTGTTATTTAAATTGAAATTTGGAAATATTGGTAGGGATTGGTTATAGTCGAGATCTGGAAAAGTTAGTTGAGTCGCATTGCACATTCTAGGTTAGAATCGTGCAAGCTGCATGAAAGCAGGTATAAACAGTTACGAGATTGGAAGAATTTCGACCACAAGTCGTGGTGTGAGAAGAGGCCTAAAGGAGGGAATGCCCTAGCCTTTGGATTTATTCACCAAAAAACTCCCTAGATGGAGAAGACAATATTAAATTATTCATAAGAGTTATTTCTTAAGAGACGGATAAGTGCATTAGTCAACATTCGAGGACGAATGTTCCAAAGGGGGGGAATGATGTTAGACCCCATATTTTCATACGTGAGAGTACGTCGTAAGTCAATTGATGTAAGCTCAGAAATAAGATAATATTTAGAAGCATATAAAGTAAGTTAATCATGTTACCTTGGAGGTTACAAATATTTAATATCATGAATAACGAGTACCAAGAGGGTTGGAAATTTTAGAAGCTAAACCAATTGAAGAAAATAAATTTCATCAAAAGTCGATGAGTTTGGAATGTTAACATGTACTTTAAGGTGAGACTACGGTTCATTAAATGATAAGGAGGTTATTATATGAGTTAATTTTGTTATGGTAGTCGCGTGCTACGTTTTTAAGTCAAGCAAGTTGTGAAACAAAAGTTGGCAAAGGTCTTCACAAGTTACATTCATAAATTTGTTGAACCTTAGGTCAAATGTAGCTGAGCTTTTCTCCCAATATACTTAGAATTAGGGGATGATATACCTACCAATATGAATATCTATGAGTCTATTTTCTAATTCATTTAACCGTTCATCAATACGACATCAGAGTAGAGAGATATTCATGTTTTTGCAAGACTGCGCAAAGCAGTCCCATGGGACCCACAAAGTCAGTGTAAACTACAGCTTGTATTTAAGTCAATTATAAATCATTTTCACTCATTTTTATCGTCAAAAACAGTTCCTAAATCCTCATAAATGCTCTAAAATGGTTCCTCCATGATTCTAGGGTGAAAAACTAAGATAAAAACATGAATCCAACGCTAGAAACCCCGCGGTGCTTGCTAGATCATAGTTCTTCATCTTGTTGCTGGTTCGGAGGGTTCTTCAAAGTGAAGTAACCTCAGTTCTCGTCTGGTTCTTGTTGATTAAGGTAATATTCAGTCACTCCTTCATACATATTATATTTTCAAGGTGAACTAAGGGTGTTTACACTCCAACTTGAACACCAAAAGTTGATTTAGGAAGAGAATACAACATCTATAGTGTTGTGGTGTCATTGAGGATAATTGTGGGCTGTGTTTTGCCGAAATTTCAAGTTCTTGATACTTTCTAAGGTAAGTATAACATCCTAATAATTTTTATTAAGTTTGTTTGTATGTTGGTTAAGTTGTTAGGATAATAAACTACAAGATAATGCTTGAATTAGCTTAAGTTACTTCTATGGTGTTGTATTGCCATTGAGGGCTGTTGTAAGCTAAATATAACTTGGATTTCAATTTGAAGCTACTGTAGGAGGTATGTGTATTGTTTTCTTGCAGGTGCTTAAGGTTATGTTGATGTTAATTTAGTTAAATGGTTGGACTAAACATGAACTAGTGAATTAAGTTGCAAATTGAAGAAAGTTGGAGTTGTGGATTGTTTCCTTTGATATAAATATATGGTATAAGGATGGAATCATTGATGAATTACTTTATTATAATATTAGTTAAGTTAATGTAAGAAGTCTATAAGGTGTGATATGGGTTATACAGATTCCAATCGAGCTTGCCGCTCAAAATGATTGTTGAACTAATCGGAGAGCTTATTGTGAATTATATTGTTGTTGTTTGGGCTGTTTGGTGACTTTTGGTAACAAATGGGATGTAGTTAAAACAGGGGAGGTGTTGTCCGTTTTATTGTAGAATTTTGGTTTTGAAATATGAGAGTTACAATGGTTATATGATGAATACGAAGTCGGGTTCTCATTGTAGACGTAAGAAGATCATATTGATCTTGGTTGACGAATGGAGAGAAGATTGCAAAGGTATGTTAAGGAACTTCCTTTATTCTTTTGGCATGATCTAAAGTGAAATGAACATAAACGATACGCTATTTCATAATGAATCTACTCCTAGCAACTAAGGTTGTCCATATTGTTCTTTCCTTACAAAGTTATTCTAAGAAAGTATGTATGATCCTTGAGGCCTAGTGAAGTTCATATTGATGGTATTATGTCCATAATGTTAATCGAAGGTGAAACTACCTTACGTCACTCCAAAAGGTTTAGAGCGTGATTCCATGAGTCCATCATGCATTGTATATAGTATCCCTTTTACTCTACCGAGTCGTGCTATAGTCGGCCTAGTACAACACCTATTGTGCAACCACTGGTCAGTTGGGTTTACCGAGCTCCACGTGGCCGGGTACGATTCTACCGAGCCTTATGATGGCTGGGTATGTTTTTACCGAGTGCTCTTTGAGGTCGGGTACCATATGATGATGATGATTCCCACAGAGGCGGATGTTTTTAAAAGATTATGTATATATATGTATCACGCATTTCATGTCACTATCTCTTAGAGGCACTCAGATGCTACATGTTGTATCTCCTACATCTCTCTTTACATTACTGTTCTTATTTATGCTTTTCTGCCTTACATACTCAGTACTTTATTCGTACTAATCTCTCCTTTGCCTGGGTACGTTGCGTTCATGCCCGCCGGTCCCAATTGACAGGTTGACAGCCTACCTAGTAGGCTATCAGCTCAGCGAAAGGTGTTGATGCACTCTACTTGCTCTGAAGTTGCCTATTTAGTCAGTATGATTGGAAAATGTATTGATTGGTATGGCGGGGCCCTATCCCGACATATATGACATTTATGTACTCGTAGACTTGTAAGTAGATGTCATGTATATGCTTACTTGTATGGCCTTATCGGCCTACATTTTGAGTGTACAAATGATCATGTCAGCCTTATAGGCGCGTATGTCGCATGTATACATTTCTATATAATGTTGGGTCATCCTATGTCTAGTATGCACTGATACTTTTACTCTGGTTATCTCATGACAACTCTTTTTCCCATTTACCCATGATAGTATAGTAAGAAAGATATGTTACATCGGTACTCGGTTGAGTAAGGCACCGGGTGCCTGTCGCGGCCCATAGGTTGGGTCGTGAAAGAAGTGGTATCAGAGCAGTTCTGTCCTAAGGAGTCTACAAGCCGTGTCTAGTAGAGTCTTGATTATGGGTGTGTTGTGCACCACACTTATAAGCAGGAGGCTACAGCATTTAGGACTGTCACTCTTTCTTCTTACTCTAGATCATGTGGTAGAGCTCAGTTGTAATAATTTAAACTCTTAAATTCTACTTTATTCGTAATACAATGATACGTCATCGAAACAAATAGTTGGTAAGAGATTAAATGTGGCTGTGGAAGAGTTGAGTCAGAGGAACTCAATTTTGCATCATGCTTATGATGAGTAAATGTGAGGTATTCAACAGATCATGTGTGTACTAAGATGTGTATGTTTCTTGATAAGGAGCTCTAAGGCAAGAATATCTATATACCCATATGGTAAAAAAGAAATAAGAGAATCAAAAGGTAGATACAAGTTTCAGCAGGTAAAAGAAGAAAGTTGAAGAAGGGTACAAGCTACCTAGTTAATAAAGATTATCAATATTTACAATCCAGGTAGAGAAATATAAGCATTTTGAGTTACTTTCAACAGTAACAGAGATATATACAATTGACCATACCCATCTCAATTATGCCCTATGGGAGCTAACAAATATAGTTTAAGAGAAAGATAGGATATCAGGATCTAGTTGGTGTTAGAGTAACCCAAAATTGTAGATGGATTGTTATCATTATCTAACATTTTAAGGGTAGTGCATGACATGGTGATAGTTCTGATTGGGAGATAGCCAGATGGTGCACTCTAGAATAATACAGTCGGATATGAATACTAGAATGTTCGGAAAAGTTTAGAAGATAGGCACAAGAATCCTAAAAGGGATGAATATTTACCTTAGGATGACTCCTGCCCCTGGTAAAGAGATAATGTTAGTTGACCCAAGAGCCAATGAGATTGTGCAAGGAGATCTAAAAGCGAAAAGCTATTTTTGTTGAAGTTTCTAGAATAAGGTGACAAACAGAAATATTAGCAGGAGAAGAAGAAGAGAGTTAATGAAACATTATGAGTAAGATGTAATAAATGAGTGATAAATGTAAATCAAAATATGACACGATGACAGAGTCTATAGTCAAGTGAAGTAAAAGACAAGAGGAGACATGCCTTGAGACAATAAAAGTATCAGCCCTAAAGTCATATCCTCATTTTGATAAATCAGTTGCTGAGTCCAACGTGATTACCAGAAGGAAAAGTTAGACCCCCGAGTAATAAAAATTAGTATGGGATAGTAAACAAGAAAAAAAAATGGAACATGAATTAGGGATCGAAGGAATTGGTAATAATCGTCATCGTTTCAAAGATAGTATTTCGACAATAATTGAATGAACAATAGAAGAATAACCTTTAAAGGTCACTCACGAAGATGCTTCCCTAAAGCAAGCACTTTGAGCAGAGTTAAGCTTAAGGGACTAAATGTGCCAGTTACACCAGGTGTCACCCTTGTGCATAAGAAATTCAATTATACCTGGTGTAGAAGGGTTACCGCAAGGCGAGTAATATGTCTGTGAAGATATGAAAAAAAAATTCCAAAGATGAAGAGGAAACTATCGGAGGGTAAAGGAAGAATGCGGTAAAAAGGTGAAAGGAATGAGATTGCATTTATTCAGATCCTACAAATATAATATGACTCCAGAACATTATTGAAGCATGATGCCGGGGAGAATCAATAAGGGTTTCGCACTCAATAATATTGATAAATAAGTGGGAATGAACACTTGATACATAAGGATTTCGTACAAGAGGTAAGTTAAGACAGGACATAACCCAAGAGGAGTTACATAAAATACAAATATGAGAGTAGACCAACGGTAGTCTGTAGTTGATTCAGGAAGAGCCTAGTTATGGCTATATAGGAGGATACAGACAAATCAGTAGATCATGTAAGATAAACGTAGTGAAACCCAATATAGGAAATTCAATCTCTCAAATACGACATCGTAATCCTCGATAAATATTACGGTGTTTTCGCCAGATGGTCTTTGCTAGTAGTGCCATAGGAGTTGGGGTAGTAGAAGGTACAATATTAGTGTTACGGAAACAAAAGAGAGTGCCATTATTGAGACAACTGAAATTTCAATTCAGAAGCAACCCTACGAGCACAAGGGCGCGGAGGTAAGTAACTAAGGATAATGATAGGCGAGTAAGAACATCAAAAATACCGTGGGGGTATACAATATAATAAGCTCGTAGCTTTATAAGAGTCAGATGATCTTCCCTAAGAACTTCAATGAAAGACTAGCTGAGGAAATAAGGAAGAAGGCTTCAATGTAAGCATAGTAACTTGAACAAGAAATGTTCATGTAAAAACAGTCTCACTACAAAATTGTATGCACTTCCTAAGAAAGTAGCATCTATCGTTACCAATGAATAGGAAGTAAGTGATATGGTATCATATGGGTTACATGGGATTCTTGTATTCATGAATGCTAAGACAAACCAAGTATGCACACAACAGTGGCAGAACGACCAGGAAAAGTAATTGCTTACCTTTGATGACAATTGAGAAGGCGCGAAAGGAAATCTACGGTGCTAGAAAGTTAAAAAAAGGTTGCGAGTAGTATATATAGATATGTGTAGGTAGCAAGCTAAAGTCTCAGAGGGTGATAAGGTTTTTGGTTGATAGGAGTAAGGATAAGAAAAGGTGAGTGAGAAGGTGACAAGAATAGGTAAGTCCTCACAAGTAAACTCATCACTGATGGTTTCCGTAAGTTGTAGAAAGCTCGATACATCCTGAATGAACTTAGAGGAGTCTAAGACTAGGAGAAATAAGAAGAGATGAAATTGTTCCTTGATAGTAGAATAAGGGTGCAAGTTTGATAGATAACTGAAGCTATGAAACAAGATATATCAATAGTCGAAAGTTTAACAAAGTACCAAGCAAAGAACTTTAGTACACCTATAGATACCTAGAGGGACAACTTGTCATAGTACTATATATGTTCACAAAGTGAAGCCTAAATATTGGTTAAAGGCTAACGGAAATAGGAGATAAGATTCGTATTGGTGCACATTCAAGGTTAGAATCGTGCAGGCTGCGTGAAAGAAGGTAGAAACGGTTACGAGATTGGAAGAATTTCGACCATAAGTCGTGGTGTGAGAAAGAGGCCTAAAGGGGGGAAGCCCTAGCCTTTGGATTTATTCACCAAACAACTCCCTATATGGCAAATACAATATTAAAGTATTCATAGGAGTTAATTCTTAAGAGACATTCGAGGACGAATGTTCCAAAGGGGGGAATGATGTTACACCCCATGTTTTCCTACGTGAGAGTACGTCGTAAGTCAATTGATGTAAGCTAAGAAGTAAGATTATATTTAGAAGCATATAAATTAAGATAACCATGTTACCTTGGAGTTTACAAATATTTAATATCATGAATAACGGGTACCAAGAGGGTTGGAAAGCTTAGAAGCTAAACCAATTGAAGAAAATAAATTTCATCAAAAGTCGACGAGTTTGGATTGTTATAACATGTACTTTAAGGTGATACTATGGTTCATTACATGATAAGGATGTTATTCTATGAGTTAATTTTGTCGTATGGTATTCGTGTGCTACATTTTGAAGTCAAGCAAGTTGTGGAACAAAAGTTGGCAATGGTCTTCACAAGTTACATTCATAAATTTTTTGAACCTTAGGTCAAATGTAGCTGAGCTTTTCTCCCAATATACTTGGAATTAGGGGATGATCTACCTACCAATATGAATATCTACGAGTATAGTTTCTAATTCATTTAACCGTTCATCAATACAACATCGGAGTAGAGAGATATTCGCGTTTTTACAAGACTGCGCAAAGCAGCCCCATGGGACCCACAAAGTCGGTGTAAACTCCAGCTTGTATTTAAGTCAATTATAAATCGTTTTCACTCATTTTTATCGTCAAAAACAGTTCCTAAACCCTCCTAAATGCTATGCAATGGTTCCTCCATGATTCTAGGGTGAAAACCTAAGATAAAAACATGAATCCAGCGCTAGAAACCCCGTGGTGCTTGCTAGATCGTAGTTCTTCATCTTGTGGCTGGTTTGGAGGGTTCTTCAAAGTGAAGTAACCTCAGTTCTCGTATGGTTCTTGTTGATTAAGATACTATTCAGTCACTCCTTCATACATATTATATTTTCAAGGTGAACTACAAGTGTTTACACTCCAACTTGAACACCAAAAGTTGATTCAAGAAGAGAATACAACACCTATAGTGTTGTGGTGTCATTGAGGATAATTGTGGGCTGTGTTTGGCCGAAATTTCAAGTTATTGATACTGTCTAAGGTGAGTATAAAATCCTACTAATTGTTCTTAAGCTTATTTGTATGTTGGTTAAGTTTTTAGGATAATAAACTACAAGATAATACTTGGATTAGCTTAAGCCACTTCTATGGTGTTGTATTGCCATTGAGGGCTGTTGTAAGCTAAAAATATCTTGGATTTAAATTTGAAGCTACTGTAGGAGGTATGTGTATTGTGATCTTGCAGGTGCTTAAGGTTATGTTGATGTTAATTAAGTTAAATGGTTGGACTAGACATGAACTAGTGCATTAAGTTGAAAATTGAAGAAAATTGGAGTTGTGGATTGTTTTCTTTGATATAAATATATGGTATAAGGATGGAATAATTGATGAATTAATTCATTATCATATTAATGATGTTGTTAAGTTAATGTAAGAAGTCTATAAGGTGTGATATAGGTTATATGGATTCCAATAGAGCTTGCCGCTCAAAATGATTGTTGAACTAATCGGAGAGCTTATTGTGAAATATATTGTTGTTGTTTGGGCTGTCTGGTGACTTTTGGTAACATATGGGATTTAGTTAAAACAGGGGAGGTGCTGTCCGTTTTCTTGTAGAATATTGGTTTTGAAATATGAGAGTTAAAATGTTTATATAATGACGATGAAGTTAGGTTCTCATTGTAGATGTAGGAAGATCATATTGAGCTTGGTAGACGAATGGAGCGAAGATTGCAAAGGTATGTTAAGGCACTCCCTTCATTCTTTTGGCATGATCTAAAGAGAAATGAACGTAAACCATACGCTATTTCATAATGAATCTACTCTTAGCAACTAAGTTTGTCCATATTGTTCTTTCCTTACAAAGTTATTCTAAGAAAGTATGTAGATCCTTGAGTCCTAGTGAAGTTCATATTGATGGTATGATGTCCATAATGTTAATCGAAGGTGCAACTACCTCACGTCACTCCGAAATGTTTGGAGCGTGATTCCATGAGTCCAACATGCATTATATGTAGTATCTATTTTACTCTACTGAGCCGCGCTATAGTCGGTCAGGTATTGAACCTATTGTGCAATCACTAATCAGTTGGGTTTACCCAGCTCTACGTGGACGGGTATGATTCTACCGAGCCTTATGATGGCCGGGTATGTTTTTACCGAGTCATCTTTGAGGCCGGGTATGATATGATGATGATGATGCCCACAGAGGCGGATGTTTTTAAAAGATTATGTATATATATGTATCACACATTTCATGTCACTATCTCTTAGAGGCATTCAGATGCTACATGTTGTATCTCCTATATCTCTCTTTACATTACTGTTCTTATTTATGCTTTTCTTCCTTACATACTTAGTACTTTATTCGTACTGACGTCCCCTTTTCCTGGGTACGCTGTGTTCATGCCCGCAATTTCAATAGACAGGTTGACAATCCTCCTAGTAGGCTATCAACTCAGCGAAAGGTGTTGATGCACTCTACTTGCTCCGGAGTTGCCTATTTGGTCAGTATGATTGGGAAATGTATTGACTGGTATGGCGGGGTCCTGTCCCGACCTATATGACATTTATGTACTCTTAGAGGCTTGTAGACAGGTCTCATGTATATGCATACTTGTATGGCCTTATCGGCCTACATTTTGAGTGTACAAATGATCATGTCAGCCTTATAGGCGTGTATGTCGCATGTATACATTTCTATATAATGTTGGGTCATCCTATGTCTAGTATGCACTTATAGTTTTATTCTGGTTATCTCATGACAGTTTTTTGGCCCATTTATCCATGATAGTACGATAAGAATGATATGTTATGTTGGTACTCGGTTGAGTAAGGCACTAGGTGCCTGTCGCGGTCCATAGGTTGGGTCGTCAAATAGCTGATCATTCGTACGGAGGCACGAGGTAGATCTGATGGCGTTCGCAGATTCCTGGAGTCTTCTCCACATTATTTAGTTACTGTTTTATTTCATTCAAAACAGATACATATTTTCTTTCAGCCAAATACTTGTAATATTCTTTAGAAGTTCGTAAATTGTGACTCCAGACCTTGGGTAGCTATATATTTAGCATTAGTTCGTGGTTCATTTCATTATTTCAGACATTATCCTTGATGTCATTTATTGGATATTATTAGATTTTTTATTCATTTTAAACTGTTTAATTATGTTTAAATAAACTTTAAAAAGAAACGGTTAGTTAAGTTCTAACATTGGCTTTCCTAGCAAGTATGGTGTTAGGCGCCATCACGATCCCGAGGGTTGGGAATTTGGGTCGTGACAAGTTGGTATTAGAGCACTAGGTTTCCTTGGTCTCACAATTCACGAACAAGCTTAATAGAGTCCAAGGGATCGGTATAGAGACGTCTGTACTTATCTCTCAGAGGCTATAAAGTTACGAACAAACTCATTTTTATTTCTACTCTGTCGTGCGGTTCTTGTTATCTCAAATACTGATTGAACTCTTCTATTCTCTCGCAGATGGCGAGAACACGTGCTTCTTCTTCCGCTGACCAATAATCAGGTCTTCCAGTAGCAGCAGCTCCTACTAGGGGCAGAGGCCGAGGCCACGTCAGAGGCCAAGGCAGGGGCAAGACTTAGCCCATTGCTCATACAGCAACCCCAACTACGGTGTCCCAGATAGAGATTGATGAGGGGGCTCCAGCTCAGACCATTCCAGCAGGACCAGCTCAGGTCCCCAGAGGGGTTTATTGCTATCTCGGTGATTCAGGATGCTTTGGACCGATTAGTGGGACTTATGAAGAGTGTAGCCCAGACTGGCGCACTCCCCGTGGCAGCAGTTGTATCTCAGGCTGGAGGAGGGGTTCATACTCCTGTTACCCACACTCCTGAGCAGATTACTCCTCAGATTCAGACCCCAGCAGCCAATCCAATTGGGGTAGTTCAGCCAGTTGCTGCAGCACCACTTGTTGATGGCATAACTATGTCCTCCGCTGCTTTGTGGAGATTGGACAAGTTCATAAAGCTTTTCCCTGTTCATTTTAGTGGTGCTACTTTAGAGGATCCTCAGGGATACCTTGATAGCTATCATGAGGTTCTACGGAACATGGGTATTTTGGAGACCAATGGGGTCGACTTCGCTGCTTTTCAGATGACTGGTTCCGCCAAGAAATGGTGGAGGGATTATTTGTTGACTAGACCAGTTGGGTCACCTGCTTTGACTTGGGATCAGTTTCACACCTCTTTTTGGAGAAGTTTCTGCCTATCACTACTAGAGAGGACGATTGTCGTCAGTTTGAGCGTCTTCTGTAGGGCAGCATGACTGTCACCCAGTATGAAAATCACTTTGTGGATTTGGCTCAACATGCTATTATGTTGTTGCCCATAGATAGAGAGAGAGAGAGAATAAGGAGATTTATTGAGGGCCTTGCTCAGCCCATCAAGTTGCATATGGCTAAGGAGACAAGGACCGATATTTCCTTTCAGGATGCGGCCAATATGGCCAGGAGAGTGGAGATGATTCTCGGATTGGGAGGTCAGGGGTCATACAAGAGACCTCTCCATTCTGGAGGATTCAGCGGTGCCTCATCTGGAGGCGGGTTTACTTTTAGCAGAGGCCATTCTTGCAGGTCGTTCCATTCAGCACTTCAGGCTTCACATGGTACCTCAGGTGGTCGTGGTTCTTATTTGCCTACTTCTGCTCAACTCCTATCAGAGCACCTCCTCTGCAGAGTTATTATCGTGGTCAGTTACAAGTACCATTTCAGTTTGCAATAAAGATACCTCAGTTTTGTTTGATCCGGGGTCTACATATTCTTATGTATCATCTTATTTTTCTTCATATCTAATTTTGCCCCGTGATTCCTTGAGTGTCCCTATTTATGTGTCTAAGCCCGTGGGGGATGCTATTGTTGTAGATCGTGTGTATCGTTCGTGTGTGGTCGATATTGAGGGTCTTGAAACCAGTGTGGACCTTTCGCTTCTTGACATGGTTGATTTTGATGTAATATTGGGCATGGATTGGTTGTCGCCTTATTATGCCATCTTGGACTGTCACACCAAGAAGTTACTTTAGCTTTGCCGGAGTTGCCTCGATTAGAGTGGAAAGGGACTCCTGGTCATTCTCCCAGCTGGGTGATTTCTTACAAGGCTCGTCGCATGGTTGAGAAGGGGTGTTTGGATTATTTGGCTCATATTCGTGATTCAAATGCTGAGGTTTCTTCTATATAATCGGTGCCAGTTGTTAGCGAGTTTCTCGAGGTGTTTCCTGCATACCTGTCAGGGATGCCACCCGACAGGGATATTGATTTTTGCGTTGATATGGCTCCGGGCACTCAGCCCATTTCTATTCCTCCGTACCGGATGGTCCCACCGGAGTTGAAAAAATTGAAAGAACAGTTGCAAGACTTGCTTGATAAGGGTTTCATAAGACCTAGTGTCTCGCCCTGGGGTGCCCCGGTTTTGTTCGTGAAGAAGAAGGATGGATCTACGAGGATGTGTATGGATTACCGGCAGTGTAATAAAGTCACCGTCAAGAATAAATATCCATTGCCGAGGATTAATGATTTATTTGATCAGCTCCAGGGTGCCAGAGTGTTTTCGAAAATTGATTTGAGATCAGGTTACCATTAGTTGAAGATTAGGGCGTCCGATGTCCCTAAGACAGCCTTTCGGACGAGGTATGGGCACTATGATGTCTTTTGGCTTAACTAATCCCCCAGCAACTTTTATGGATTTGATGAATCGGGTTTTTAAGATTTATCTGGATTCCTTCATAATCATGTTCATTGATGATATTCTAATAAACTCCCGCAGTCGGGAGGAGCATGAGCAGCACCTTTGGATAGCGCTCCAGAGCTTGAGGGATAGTCTGATGTATGTGAAATTTTCAAAGTGCGAGTTCTGGTTGGATTCAGTAGCCTTCTTGGGTCACATTGTATATTCACAGGTATTCAGGTAGATCCTAAGAAGATAGAGGCAGTCAAGAACTGGACTAGACCCACTCCAGCCACGGAAATCAGGAGCTTCTTGGGTTTGGCGGGTTACTACCGTCGTTTTGTGGAGGGGTTCTCATCTATAGCATCCCCAATGACTAAATTGACTTAGAAAGGTGCCCCATCCAAATGGTTGGATGAGTGTGAGGCGAGCTTTCAGAAGCTCAAGACAGCCCTGAATTCAGCACCGGTACTGGTGTTGCCATCAGGTTTAGGGTCTTTCACGGTATATTGTGATGCCTCCCGTGTTGGGCTTAGAGCGGTGTTGATGCAGGAAGGCAGGGTGATTGCATATGCGTCTTGGCAGTTTAAATTTCATGAGAAGAATTATCTCGCCCATGACTTAGAGTTGGAAGCCATTGTTCACGCATTGAAGATTTGGAGGCACTATCTCTATGGTGTTCCGTGTGAGGTTTTCACGGACCATTGCAGTCTTCAGTATTTGTTCAAGCAAAGAATCTTAATTTGAAAGATTATGACATCACTATATTGTATCATCGGGGGAAGGCCAATGTGGTGGCCGATGCATTAAGTAGGAATGCAGTAAGTATGGGCAACCTTGCATTCAATCCAGTCGGTGAGAGACCATTAGCTTCAGACATTCAGACTTTGGCTAATCAGTTCGTGAGGTTGGATATTTCGCCCAACCGTGTTCTAGCTTGTACAATCGCTCGGTCTTCTTTATTTGAGCGTATCAGAGATCGCCAGGATGATGACCCGCATTTGATGGTCCTTAGGGACACAGCTCGGCACGGTGGTGCCAAGCAGGTTACAGTTGGAGATGATGGTTTTTTGAGGATGCAGGGTCGTATATGTGTGCCTAATGTTGATGGGCTTCGTGTTACATCCCGAATTTCGTACAATAAAGTTTTGTCGTAAGTTAATCGACGTAAGATAGGGAATGAGGTTATTTTGAGATTATAAGCATTATGTTATTTCAAACAAGTGATGAGTAAATTCATGAATCTGAGATGGGAAGCAAGTCAAAGAAAATGAATTTTCGTCCAAGTTTGGCATGTTGGGATAAAATACGGACCTAGCGATAATACCCGATATTTATGGACTAGTACCATACAAGGTACCATATGACCATGACAGTAGGATATATAAAGTGTATTAAAAATAAGTAAAATTTTAAGTAATTTGAGACAATTCTTAATTATACAGGTAATTAGTTATTTACCGGGTAGTGGGATATTACCTAGTTAACTAATTAATTATTGGATAAGATTAAAAATCCGTCCCCCACCCCCACGTGGCAGAAAGCCCTTATTAAGAAAATGACTCTTAGTCATTTCTTAGTANTCAAACGACATTATATACGCATACATATGTATGTGTATATATATATATATATATAATTCAAATGGAGTTATATACGCATATATATATATATGTATATGTATATGGGATATGGGAAAGGTTATGGCGTTATATACGCACCACCACCTGATCAGCTGGTATACGATGATGATTTTGCCCACAGTGGCCGATATGATATGATGAGATGCCCTCAGAGGCTGATGATGTTATGAAGCATGTACCCATTCACTACATGACATTCATACGCATATGCATGACGTAAAAGTAATTTATGATTTACAAAGTTATTCAGACTTATAGGTTAAGTCATGTACTCTATATGTCATCCATGTATCTTATGTATTTATTTATGTGCCTTACATACTCGGTACATTATTCATACCGACGTTCCTTTTTCCTGGGGACGCTGTGTTTCATGCCCGAAGGTTCCTATAGACAGGTCGAGAGCCCTCTAAGTAAGCTATCAGCTCAGCGGAAGATGTTGGTGCACTCCATTTGCTTCGGAGTTGCTTGTTTGGTTAGTATGAGTTAGACATGTATTGTTTGGTATGGCGGGACTCTATCCCGACCTTTACGACATTTATGTACTCTTAGAGGCTTGTAGACATATGTCGTGTACGTGAAAGATTGTACGACCTTGTCGGCCTATGTTTTGAGTTTATAAATGATTATGTTGGCCTATTAAGCTCATATATCACGTGTATATGATGTTGTAATAAGAAAGATACGTTACGTTGGTACTTGGTCGAGTAAGGTACCGGGTGCCCGTCACGGACCATCGGTTTGGGTCTTGATACTTCGTGAGTTGATCCTTCAAAAGGCTCACAGTTCTAAGTATTCTATTCACCCAGGTGCTGCCAAGATATACCAAGACCTGCGACAACATTATTGGTGGCGGAGGATGAAGAAGGATATTGTTGCTTATGTGGCTCGTTGCTTGAATTTTCAACAGGTGAAGTATCAGCATCCCATACCCGGTGGTTTGCTTCAGAAGATAGAGATTCCTGAGTGAAAGTGGGAGCGTATCACTATGGACTTCGTTGTTGGACTCCCACGGACTCAGAGGAAGTTCGGCGTTGTTTGGGTTATTGTGGATCGGCTGACCAAATCAGCACATTTCATTATGGTGGCAAGTACTTATACTTCGGAGCGATTGGAAGAGATATACATTCGGCAGATCGTTCGTCTTCATGGTGTTCCAGTGTCTATCATTTCTGATTGAGGTACGAAGTTTACCTCGCACTTTTGGAGGGCAGTTCACCGTGAGTTGGGTACACGGGTTGAGTTGAGCACAACATTCCATCCGCACACGCAGATGATCATTTAAAGACATCCAAGAGACCTTCTATATCCCTAGGAAGCATAACATGAAGCTCAACCCGGAAAAATATGCATTCGGGTTGGCTTCGGTAAGTTCTTGGGTTTCTTGGTCTCACAGAGAGGGATCGGGGTAAATACCGATAAAATCAAAGCCACCGAGGACACCTGGACCAGCTAACGAGTGTAAAAGAAGTACAAAGGCTAACCGGAAGATTGGCCGCCAAGAAAGTTCATCTCTTGATCCTCGGAAAAGTGTCATCACGTCTTCTCACTTCCGAAGAAGAAGAATTTTTTTGAATGGAATCTAGAATCTCAGCAGGCCTAGAAGACTTGAAACATTATCTATCAAGCCTCCTACTATCAGAATCAAGGGAAGGTGAACAATTGCTAATATACATAGCAGTCTCGAAAATAGTGGTAAGTGTCATTCTAATCCAGGAGGATAAAGGTACGCAATTTCCTATCTATTATGTTAATAAAAAATTTTGAGGAGCGGAGACTCATTATCCGCACCTCAAAAAGATAAATTTAGCTCTCGTAGTTACCTTCTAAAACCTTAGGCATTATTTTCAGTGCCACTTGATAGCCATTGTGAAAACCTTCCCCCTTGCAAAATGTTCTTCACAAGCCTGAGTTGTCATACCGATTAGCCAAGTGCGAAATCGAAATTAGTGAGTTCGATATTGAATACAAGCCTAGGACTGTGATCAAATCACATGTTTTAGACGACTTTGTGGCCGATTGTAGTCCCAAGTTATTGCCCCAGGCTGCTAAAGATGTGGTGCTGGTGTCGGAAACAAAATCAGGAGTTTGGACCTTGTTCACAGACAGAGCTTCCAATGCGAAAGAGTCCGGGATCGGGTGTACTAATCACCCCCTGGGGTGAAATCCTAAGTCAGGCCATTAAAACTGTTATGTTAACTAACAGTGAAGCTTAGTATGAGGTTTTGGTTGCAAGACTCGAACTGGTCCGGGGACTTGGCTCCGAGGTCAAAGAGATCAAATGTGATTCCCAGCTGGTAGTAAACCAACTGTGCGGGACTCTCGACACAAAGGAAGAACGCATGCAACAATATGTGAATAAGGTCTAGGCATTACTTGCACAATTCAGGGAATGGTCGATCATATATATTCCGAGATAAGAGACCGTAAAATAGATGCATTGGCTAATCTGGGGTCGTCTATGGAGATAAAAGGATCTGACTTTGCTACTTTCATTCAACTTCTGAATTCAGAACTAGATGTGGACGGCTATAGTGAAGTAACTACAACAAACCTAGCCTGGGTTGGAGGAGTGAGTTCATCTAGCATCTTTGGCATGACAAGTTGCCCGAAGACCCGAAGGTTTCCCGAGCACTACACACCAAAGCGGCTCACTACTGCCTCATAGGTGGGCAATTATATAGAAGATTGTACCAAGGCTCATTGGCCCGGTGTTTAGGAGCCTCGTAGGCAGACTACATACTGAGAGAGGTCCATGAAGGAATTTGCAGGAACCATTCTTGTGCAGATTTGTTGGTACTAACGCTGGCTAGGGCAGGATATTGGCCCCATATGGAACAAGATGGAAAGGCGTTCGTTCAGAAATGCGACAAGTGTCAATGCCGGGCATAATTGGTGCAATAATCAGTGGAACTCTTGCATTCGGTACGTTCACCATGGCCACTAATGAAATGGTTGATGTATATAGTTGGTCCGCTGCCACCAGATCCCAGAAAGGTAATATTCCTTTTAATTTTAACCGGTTACTTCACTAAATGGGTTAAATTATCATTACCAAAAGATTGATGAGCGCGAATTGATCGACTTTCTGTGGGAACACATAATCTGTCGATTCGAAATATTGAAGGAAATTTCCTGCGATAAAGCACCGCAGTTTTTAGGCTCCAATGTTACAAAATTTCTCGAAGTTCTGAAAATCAAGAGGATTACATCTTCACCATACCATCCCAGTGCTAATGCACAGGTGGAGTCAAACAATAAGGTGATTGTCCAAAACCTCAAAAAGCGGTTAGAAGCTGCGAAAGGCAAGTGGCCCGAAGAGAATTACCGGGCGTGCTATGGGCGTACCGGACGATGGAAAAATCAAGCACAGGAGAGACACATTGCTCTATCGTATATGGCGCAGAAGCTCTAATCTTGGTTGAAGTAGGGGAGCCAACCTTACAGTTCTCCCGAGAAAACGAAGAAGCAAATAATGAGACATTGCTGGTGGAGCTGGATTTGCTCGATGAACGTAGGGACATGGAATACGTGAGGATGGTGGCTTAGAAGAAAATGATGGAAATATGCTTTTATCATAGGGACAATCTATGTTACTTCAGAGTAGGAGACTTGGTTTTGAGGAAAGTGACTTAAAGCACTTGGGAAATAAATGCTGGGAAGCTGGGTCTGACGTGGGAAGGTCCTTACCGTGTTTCAGCTGTAACCGGTAAGGGATCATACGAGCTAGAACATCAAGTTGGAGTCAAATTGCCCAACAATTAGAACGTGACTTACCCCAAAAGTTATTACTATTGATTAATCTTAACTCTACTGAAAGTATGTGATGCACTCTTTTTCCCTTCAACCAGTTTTTATCTCAATCAGGTTTTTCTGGCAAGGTTTTTAATGAGGCAGCAATGGAAAGCATACTACAAAGGAAGCATCATTGGAAAATTTAAGACCTTTAAATGACAAGGCATTGAAATGATAAACCACTATGGGATGGTTAAATAATCTTTGGCTCGATGGCAAGTTCTTACTGGGAAGTAAAGCTTTCCATCGAACCAAAGACTATTCAAGAGCACCGTATATGTAAGAGGTCCCTCTCTTATGAAACTTTTATAGTAAACGGTTGATTCCGGAAGAGTTTATGCCCGGAACAAGAAACTATCAGACAAAAATAGACCTGAAGCCTTATCTAATTCAACTCAAGAAGAATAAACTTTGCGCAATACTTGTAAAAATCTTCTTCAATTATCAAAATGCAAAACGACATAAATACAAAAGTACAAAGGAAAAAACAAAGGAAAAGAAGAAAAAAATCTAAACATTATCGCCACCAAAACTTGGGGGAGTGAGGCATCTACGCCCCATCCCTCGAGTAAGTGGGCGGATCAGTCGTCAGTTAAGAACTTGGCCCTTAAACTTCATTATCTTCACTTTATCCTTGATTCCTGATTATTATGAACTGGTGCTCGAAGATTCAGATGTGACAGGTTGAGCATGGATTCATTCTTGAGCAGTTAACTCCAATGCTAGAGCCTTGGCGATGTAATCATCCATATCAATTATGCCCTCTTTTGCCTCTTCCAAGGTTTTTCTCCTAATATGATACATAGAAAATGTTTTTTCAAATACGAGGGATCCCCTTGGTACTGGAGCTTTGACTTAAGCCTGTCAACCTCAGCCATAAGACCATCACTCTCGAATCTTATGGCGCCAAGGCTAGTATCATGATCACAGATTGTAGATATGTGAAGCCAGTTTTGCTCCATGATCTTCTTAAACCTCTCCTCAATCTTAGCCCTCTTCTTCTCGATGATATTAGCCTCTTCAATTTTGGAGCTCTAGGTTGCCTCCAAGTTATTCACTTGTTAAACGGAGGGAGACTCACGCTCGGCAGCACCGAGAACAACATCTTGAAGTTTAGCCCACTTAGCCTTAACTTCTGAAGTTGTGCATGTAATTAAGTGGTCTCTTGGTTCTAGGCCATAACTTCTTGCTCACTTTGCTGCAACGGGGCCTCAAGCTCACCCGCCTCAGTAGTCTTTGGCTCCAGCACCAGGAGGCAAGCAGCAAGTTGATCCCTCTCGGCCAACAGTTCATCCCGTTCGGAGGCGAGTCCTTGATTATCAAGGATCAATATCTTCTGGCCCTTAGAAGCATGGAAGTTGGCATGTGAAAACAATATCAAAGTTAGAAATATAGCATAAATGATAGAAAACAAATGATAAGAAAGCAAGTATCATACCGCTTCGGCATTATGCATTGCATTCTTCAACAGGCACTCACACGAGAGGGAGTGTATCGTCTTCTTATCCTTAGCTGGGGCCAATGGCTTTAGGTAGTTGGCAAGCTCCATTGGCTTGGACAGAAAGTGGCACCCCTTCAAAATCAAAAGGGTGGCACTCCTCCTCCATCGGGGATCTAGAGAAGGGGTGAGTAATTATGCCCCAAATTTTTGTGGTCGGGAGATCAGGGAGGAGAAGCACCCTCCTCTCGAGCGTCTGCTTCCAGTGGAGAAGAAGCAATGGGTGTTGGTTGTGAAGGTGCAACTGGTGTATAAGGGCGTGAAGTCGTTGGTGTTGAAGGTTGAGAAGCAGCTCAAATAGGAGCAACGCCAATTATTGGTTGCTCAGTTTCCGAAGGCAGAAGAGGCCCAGTGTCCTAGCTGCTTTGACCAAAAAATAGCAAAGGGGACAGGACAACAGGAGTTGGCATTATCAGCCATACCCATCTCGCACCAAAGTGCTTGGAACTCTTCTTCTGTCGGTTCTTGAAGCTCGCTTGGCTGAGCTTCTACTTGAGCTGATGAAGATCATTTTCTTGTTTAAAGGTAAGCCTCTTCATCACTGGCTTCCCCATAAACTTCGATGACCACTATGATCATGGCAGGCTCAATCCTGGCCTTCCTTATTTTCATATTTTTATCCCCATCCAAGGAAGAACACTGCGTTTTTGGTTGCTTTTTCTCTGGCTGGGGACTCCAAGAGGATGCACCAGAGCCGGATCCGAGGGCACCACTTCAAGCGAGTTCACTTTGAAGCAATCTCGCGGACTCCACGGGATCAGCCGAAACATCCGCTCTGGGGAAGGTAATAAAGCCCTGCTAGAGTCCTGAATCAAGCAAACTATGTGGTTAACAAATTTACATATGTTCTTACAGAGGCATAAGGAAGAAGGCCTCAGTTTACCATGGTTCTTGGAATTCCACCCGTATTTGGGGGCCGTATCCTTCCACTTATAGATTTTTGGCGTTGTAATGTCCATAATCTTCTGAACCCATTGGTCCAGGCCTTGAACCCTTGGTGGTGTCCACCGAGAAGTTGAAGCAATGGAAACAAAGAGGTCAACAATGACGAGAAATATTGTTTTTATGAAGGAAAGAGATGAATAAATTATGAACAGACGTGAACGACTCAATGATTCAGGAAATGATGGAGTTGTAGCCGGTATGATATCCCTGATGGCGATAATGACAAGCTTGTCCATCCATCCACAATCACTGTCATCATGCACGCTGATGAGAAGGGTGTGGTGGCCTACTGAAATTTTTTACTCCCCCACGAAAGATTTTGGGGAGTAGAGATTCATCATGTTTGTCGGGGTTAGGGTTTTTCCATTCTCCGTGCATAACTAGCGTAGACAAGCCACGTTCGCCACACAAAAGGGACCACTTGTGACAAGCAGACCTAGTACCGATGGCAGAACTCCAAGATCACGGGGTCGAGCCCTCCGCTCATTGAAAACAGACCCATGGTGAAGGGATACGTATAAACATACGTAAAACCTTCCTTGGTGAAGGAAACCCTCTCTATCAGGTCAGGAGCGATGATTTTGGATAGTTGTAGTCCTCCTTCACAGTAGGAATACTGGAAGGGAGAATAGAGGAAGGATATCTCCTGATGGCCTAAGTCCGTGGAGACGTGGAGGGGAACTTCTCTATGAAGTCATTGATGATGCTCAGGTGTTTGGGGATAATGGTGCTTACCGTGGGAGGATCAACATCAACATAAACCTCTTCATCTTTGCTTCTCTTCAGGCCTCCACCGAAGAGAAGACTAGAGTTTTTGAAAGACTCAGTAAAAGAAGTCATGATAATAAAAAAAAATAGTGGAGTTTTTGAATAAAGTTGGAAAGAGGTGAAAGTAGAAGAAGGTTAAGTGCAAAAAAGATAATGAAATTATGAAAGTATTGGAAGTTAAAGAGGTGAAATAATGAGTATAAGTAAATATATAGACGACAATAATCGTGGTCATGATTACCTTGAGAACTAACAAAAATATTGCTGAATTGTGGGGCAACATATGTTCGGGGTATTAAATGCGAGAAGATGTGTGTCTTTTCAAGCATAAGAGACTGTTCAGAAGGTTTTCAGAAGATTTTCTGCCAAAAAGGGATCTTGACCAACTTTCCAGTGACCCAAAGATATGCCACCGGAAAGCAGAGAGACTATTTGTATAGAGTAAAATTAGTTTACATTAAATGATCGGATGACAGCATGACACGTGGAATCGAAGGCATGTAGAAGGTAAATCTAGTAATAACCAGTACCAAAAACAGCAGTTGCAATTGTCATCGGATAGACTCCGAAGGGAGCATAATCAATGTGAGAAAATCGAATGTTTGTCATCGGATAGCATTCAATGAAAAATATCCTCTAGCATTCAATTGGTATCCGTTGTAGTTAATATTTACATTCGGGGCCTGCCGTTTCATATTCATGAATGGATCCTTTATTGTCATTTAATGGGGATTTGATCCTAGGATCTTGTTTGCCTAGGTATAGTTATAAATAGTAGGTTTAACAACCATTGTAAGACACAAAATTCTTGGCAAAACTTATGCTACATTATATTCTCAAACTCAATAAAATAACTTCATTTGTTGTTTTATATTATATTTATTTCTGTCCTCGGAGGTATTACTCTCAGGGTCAGGCTTGTCATTTCTTTCAATTTTAATCGCTAAATCTTATTTCTAATCTTATTTATTTATCATTTTTGGATCAAATCGGTTCGTTTTTTATAAACCTCATAAAAAATTTAACTGTAACATTTTACGTACAAAGAACTTATTTATTTTATTTGCTTCTGCTTAGTTGAATTCGTATAGTAAGATGTTGAATTTAAAACCTCTTCTATCTCTTGAAAAAACTATCTTTTTAGCACCCATGATGGTGTATTTATGTGTTTGACATTTTCTGTTTGCGTGTCTTTTGAGTGTCATTTGGTTCCATTTCCTCAAGTTCTCTACCTATGATAAGAAGAAACGGGTACTACTTTTTATATACAAACATGAAATAATTGATAAGAGTCTTAGTGGTCATTTGACCATCCGACTGAGGTTGATCCGGTCTAATACAAATAGCATTCTATTTTAATACAGTTGCAGGTACGTGGGAATTCTATTTTAACCCGTAAAATTTTAAACCGCTCCGCTTCGTATAACATATAAACTTGCACTCACACACCCTGCTCTGCGTAGTATTTAAACTCAAATCCACCCGCCCCATGCTCACATCCTCCCCGCCCTTCCCAGCATATTAATTTTTATAAAATTTATCTTTTTTTTTTGCCAGTAGTTTCATTATAAAAACATGCCACAAACATCTTGTAAGACTAATTAAAAATGAATTTCTTTGGGAGTAGTTTTAAAATACTGGCACTAATTTTATCTTATCAACTGAGGAAATACTGTTTTTCGTATTGGACATTCCATAGAGTCTGTAGAGCCATATCATCTCTGCATTGCTTATAGAGTTGATCACAGTTCAGCTAGGATCTCTTTTCTTGTGCAATTTTTTTTACTTGTTCCTTTGTTCATTTTTCCTCTTATTTTGTTCATAACTGAGACGCAACATAATTTTGCTTGTGGATCGAAAAAAAAAATTGTTAGTTCTCCCAATGAATTATATGAGCAATTATAATTCATATCATTGTATTAGCAACATAAGGTCCAACTATACTGATTCTCGAGAAATCCAATCCCAGATTCACCAAAAAAAAGTTGTGAAAAAGATAATTAATGCCAAAACACCAGTAATATAATCCTCAACGTATGAAACTAGAGGCAAATATAACCTATTATACTCAACCAGAAGCCAGCCTCTTGACCTCTTGAGATATATCTAAACAAAAAAATTAAGAAATACTGAAAAGACATCTGACAATCCTATGCATGCTCTAAAGAGCAAACATGCACCTGTAAGTCGATGCTTTCAGTTCTCCAATTATAACTTGTAAGCCATAAGAAATTAATTCGTCCAGTAAACAAAAACTATAAAGGAAAGGAATACGATACACTAATGTGTCAATTATAGATAGAAGAGAAAGAGAAAGAGAACTCAAAAAAATATATACTGTAAACAGAGAAGGAGAAAAGAACTGAAATGTAAAGGGTGACCAATTCACCAACAGCTCTAGGGAAAAACTGAAAACAACCAAAATAATTCTTAGACACAAATAACGACCTTACTTGAACATCTAAGTAATCTTAGACACAATAACTCAATGACATTAGTCAAGCTAAAATTATTAGCCAAATAACGCCAACTCGAATTCAGATGAGAATAGTAAGATCACCCATCGTGTCCCCAAATACACCACGTTAAGCAATGTGACGTCCCAATAGGTCATTTTAGGTACTAGCATTTATTTCCATATTCTGAGACCTTTATTAGACCCATTTGATATTTTCTCGACTTGCATGTGCAATATGTGTTTTGTTTCGGAAAGTATTTTTACGTACAAATTTGAAAAAAATATGATTTTGAATTTAAATATACTTTTGAGTTGACTACGGTCAATATTTGTGAAAATGACCCTAGATTGATTTTTTGACGATGTTTGTAGAACCGTATTATGATTTTGGACTTGGGCATATGCCTGAAATTGAAATTGGAGGTCCCTAGGTTGATTTGACTCATTTTGTCGAAAGCTATTAATTTCGAAGTTTGGAAAACTTCCTAGGTTTTACTGTAGATTGATTTCATGGCTATTAGGTTCGTATTTTGATGTTGAGACTTGGTATAGGTCTGCTTTGTTATTTGAAACTTGTCTATAAAATTTGATGCAATTCGGAGTTAGTTTGATATGATTCAGACACTTAGGTCTTTTCCGCGATCGCGAAGAAGGAATGTCTGGGCAGTAAGATTTATAAAAGTCGGGACTTAGGCTTATTTTGGTTCATTTCTCTCAACTTGTGGCCAATTCTAGAGCTCTTTGTGGAGGGTTTTTCATCTAGCACCTTGAGATAAGTATTTTCTACACAATATGAGTTTAATACATACATCATGGGTAGATTTTAACATAGAAATTGTGAAAATTTTAGGAGATTGCTGAAAAATCTAGGTTTTGATAAAAATAGGATTAGACCACGAAAATAATTACGGTATTGAGTAAAAATTATATATTTGTGTTCGCGAGTTTATGGGTAACATTTAACTTCGAAAATTTCTGGAATCTAGGCACGTGGGCCCGGGAGTAAATTATTGGAATCTTTCAATTTAGGCTGGCTAATTACTCTAATAGATAAATTATGAACTTTTGAATATATATTGATTAATTTATACAATATTTGGCTAGTTTCGGATTGTTCGGCACCGATTTGAGGCTTTTAGAGTGACTTGTGGACCGGAAAGTGATTGGGAATAAGGTAAGTCTCTTGCCTAACCTTGTAAGATGAAATTTACCCCATAGGTGTTTAAATTGCTATTTGCTACTAATTGTGGGTACTACGTACGCACGAAATGACGAGAGTCCATGCGTACCTAGAATTCATGATATGTCCGGGTAGACATAGGCCTTTATTATGCTATTACTTGCTCTATTTGAACGTAACTTGTTAGTTTAATTGCTTTTATTAGTAAGTAAAACTTAATTAAAGATTATGTTAATCGAGCTTCAATACTTAGAGAGTTGGAGGAAATGTTTAGTTATTGATGAAAATCATATCCTTTCATGGTCTTACCTCAGAGTTGCAAAGATGAAATTCTAAATCCGAAAAGTTTTCCTATTCATGTGGATCGGGCTGATTGCCTCGGCTATATATATATATACCATGGATCGGACCGTACAAACGGCAGTGTATGTACACGAATATTATAGATCGAGCCGTACAAACTCGGCGTAACTAGTGTGTGTTGTCACTCGGAGTCCAATTTCACTTGATATGTCTGTCAGGACTTGAGGATTTATAATACTTATTAAGCCCTTACTTGTTGATATTAATATGTGATATTTGAGGACTTTTAATTGTTATTTTGATAAATGGTCATTTAATTATTGCCTCTTATTCCATTATTGTTGTTGCATTTCATGACTATTTAATAATCATGTACATTATGTATATTACCATTAGTAAGTGTCGAAGTCGACCCCTCGTTACTAATTCTTTGAGGTTAGACAAAATACTTACTGGGTATATGTTATTTAGGTACTCACGCAAAACTTCTGCACATATTGTGCAGGTTCCAGGTGCATCTAGAGTTCGTCCGGGTGCGTACCCGCATTTCCTGAGGCTTAGTGGTGAGCTGTTTTCCCATGCTCCGTTCTGCAGCACCTGGAGCCTTCTCTTGTCATGTTTTTATCTTTTCTGCCTATTTTGTTTCAAACAGTAGTTCTTAGGTAGTTTTGTACATTCTACTAGATTCTCGTGCACTTGTGACACCGATTTTTGGATATTCTAGTAGACTATCATCGGTTTTGAGTATTTAACTCACTACCTTACGTCTCCCTTTAAATTTATGCTTTACATTGCTACGCTCATTTACTATTTGTTTCCGCATTTAAAGGAAAATTAAAGACTTTAAAAATATTTAAATTAGAAATTAAATGGGTAGTTCACTGTTGGCTTGCCTAGCAGCGATGTTGGGCGCCATCACGACCTATAGTGGACATTGGGTCGTGACAGCTTGATATCAGGGCTCTAGGTTCACATAGGTTTCGCAAGTCGTGAGCAGTTGTAACGACCAGGCCGGTCGTTCTGTGAGATTAGCCTCGTTTTCTCCGTTTCTTCTTTATCATACGTTTCTTAGACTATTTATGTTGTATTGGGTCTATTGGTTCGGTTTCGGAGTGGTCGTGGTGAGAATTGAGACACTTAATCTCTTAAATTAGCTTAATAGTTGAAAAAGTCAACTGAGAGTTGACTTATTGGTAAACGACCTCGGAATGAGGATTTTATGGCTCAGATAGCTTCGTTAGGTGATTTGGAACTTAGGAGTGTGTTCGGAATGAAGTTTTGATGTCTGGTGTGGAATTAGGCTTGAATTGGCGAAAGTTAGTTTTTGGCGATTTTCGGTCGGCAATGAAAAATAGGCTATCGGGGTCGGAATGGGATTACGAAGTTGGAACAGGTTCGTAATGTCATTTTGGATATGTTTGCAAATTTTCAGGTCAATCGGATGTGTTTTGTTTGGTTTCGGCATCATTGGCGAAATTTAGAAGTTTCAAAGTTCATAGGCTTGAATTTGATGTAATTTTGGTGTTTTCGTGTTTTTTTGGTGTTTCGAAGGCTCGACTATGTTTTAATGATGTTATGGGGTGTGTTGGTAGGATTGGTTGAGGTCCAGGAGGCCTCGGGTGTATTTTGGATACTCAAATGAGCACTTTTTAGCGTAGAGAAGTCTGTTGTTTTCTGGTGTTTTAGCAGCAGTGAATCCTTCAATGCGATCACGTGGACTCATCCGCGATCGCGTAGAGTAAAAGAGTAGGGCCGTCATTTTGTTCTATGCGATCGCATGGTTAGGATAGCGATCGCATAGGTTGGTCAGGTAAAGCAGTGCTATCGAGTGGGTGTTGGTGCGGTTGCATAGAGTTTCTGAGGCGCGTGTGTGGGATGGTCATTTGTTCTATGCGATCGCGTAGAGTGGTCTGGGGTGTGCATCGCGATCGCGTGGCTAGAGCCGCGATTGCACTGAGGAAATTAATTGCTTGACAGAATGTTTTAAATGTCATTTGTGCGAGATTAGATCATTTCTTTCCTCCATTTTTGAACGAGTTGAGAGCTATTTGAGAGGGATTTTAAGAAGAAATCAAGGGGGCTCGCTTGGAGGTAAGGTTCCAACTTCATAACTCGTTTATAAGTCGTTTTGTAAGTAATTAAACCGGAAAATTATTGAAATTAAACCCAAATTTGGGGAAGAAAGGTGCATGGAATTGGAATTTTCTTTTGAAGATTTGAGGGGGAAATTATGGTCCGATTTTAGTGTTCTTGGTATGTATAGAATCATGGGAGGACCAGGATTCTAGTGATGTAAATTGTATCGAATTCTGAGACGTGGGCCCAGGGATCGGGTTTGGCCGAATTTCGACTTTTTTGTATAAATTGATAATTTTCGATTGGGTTGTGTTCCTTCAGCATATATTGATGATGTTAAACTTGTTTTAGTTAGATTCAGAGCAATCGGGAGCCAATTTGAGGGGCAAGAGCACCGCGGACTAGTATTGTGGCCCGGTAGAGGTAAGTGATAGTTATAAATCTTGTCCTGAGGGTATGAAACCCGGACTTCATATTTTTCACTATTTTTAGAATGGCGCACATGTCGGATGATGAGTATGTGGCGCGCGCTGATTTTTGGATTGGACATGGTCCTCTCTGCGGCAACTATTGAGTTGCGTATTTTACTCTAAATCATATGTTAAATTTTGTTCTAAAGAATATTGCTATATTTGGGCTATAAGCCATGTTTGGGGCCTCGTGCCAACTTGTTTAGACCCCTTGGGGGGGCTTTTTACTGATATTTCCTCACTGTTGATTTATGATTTACACTCAGTCACATTGTGCTTAACTATTTTCGAAACTCAGCCTGATTTACACTATTTTTGAGATTTAAAAATGATGTTTTGGGTCGAGTACCCCGTTTTACTGATACGCCCGAGGGGCTTTTGAGAGGTTCTGACTGAGTGAGGCCAAGGGCCTAATTTGTGAGGATATGATATTCCACGAGATGGCTTGATATTAGCGCTTGGGGTGAAGGAGTCCCTTCAGAGTATGTACACACCCCTAGTGAGTGCAGGTAACTATTGAGTGTCGAGTGCTGAGTGCCGAGTGATGAGTGATTGGGGGGCATAAGTGACAGTGAGGTTGCCCGAGGAGTTGATACTGAGTGGCTGTGAGGTGCTGAGTGATGTTCTGCTCGAGGGGCGATTTATGATTCGTGTTTTTTCCCGAGGGGCTACTTATGATTTATTTCATTTTTACACTAAATCTTTTGGTTATTTTTATTTCTGAAATTGTTGAGAAACACATTTTTCAAAGGATTTTTCTAAAGTTGGTTTTAAGGCATGATGATTTCATATATCTATGTCTATACTGCTGGAAAGAAAGGTTGTACATATTGTGAATCGATGATATTGATTTTATGTGTTTCCTGCCGCTTAGACTTGATTTATTTTCATTAATACTAAGTTGGTGTACTCACATTACTCCCTGCACCCCTGTGTGCAGATTCAGGTGCAGATACCGAGCGTTAGCCATCTATTCCGTGTGGAGCCGGAGTTCAGGATATAGAGGTAATTGTTCAGCGTCCACAACATCTCTGTTTTCCCTTCTTTTGTTATATCTAGTTATTCGTTCGAAGGTTTTGTATTATAATAGTAGACTTGTTGGTATATTACTTAGATGCTCATGACATGTTGACTCCGGATTTTGGGGATGGTTTGGACTATTTAGCTATTTATTTTGCCTAATGAATTCAGTAATTTCATATCTTTATGAAATGTTGAGAAATGGTTGGAATTTTTGAAAGAAACTTTAATTATGTGATTGTTGGCTAGCCTAGTTCCACGATTGGCGCCATCACGGCCGGTTTAGGAATTAGGGTCGTGACAGCGGTCCTAATAGAGTCTTGCGGATCGGTACGAAGGCGTCCATACTTATCTTCGAGAGGCTATAGGGTGTTAGGAAACTTCTCTTTCTTCATCTCCTATCATGCAGTTGATGTTTTGCTAAGTATATTTCTCTTATTCTCTCACCAATGGTGAGAACGCACAGATGTATCCGACAGTGGAGAAGCTTCTCCCCCTGTTGCTAGAGGCTGAGGCAGAGGCCGGGAGAGAGCTCAAGCCCCTGCTAGAGGACGAGGGCGTCCTAGAGTTTCTGCTGTCGTACCACCAGCGGATCTAGTGGAGGATCCTGTCATTGAAGAGCAGGGGGAGGTGCCTGCAGCTGAGCCAGCCCTGACAGATTTGCGTCGCGATTTCAGGAGGTCATGGGATGTATGCTCATATTCATGGATTCTATGACGCATGCTAGTTTATTTCCAGTGGACCCAGCCACATCTCAGGTAGGAAAAGGGAGTACAGACCCCTACCGCTCAGGCTCTAGGGCACGATGATGTGGTATATCAGACCCCAGGTGCATTACCTGTGGGCGGAGACGGCCTGTTGCAGCAGCTGTACCAGAGCCCAAACCAGATGCAGTCGTCGAGCCGCATAAACCATTGGATAGATGGACCAGGCTGCATCCTCCTGCCTTTGGCAGTGAGCGAGATGAGTACCCCTAGGATTTTATTGACCGTTGCAGGGACAGACTGCACAACATGAGAGTATTGGAGTCAAACGGGGTGAACTTCACCACATTTTAGTTGGAGAGAAGGCCCGTAGATGGTGACAGTCCTATATTATTAGCAGGCCAGAGGGGTTCTCCTCCCTTGAATTGGGATCAGTTCACACGTCTTTTTCTAGAGAGATATATTTCACCCTCCAGAGGGAAGAGCTACGGGTCTGTTCGAGCGGCTCTAGCAGGGTCAGATGTCGGTGAGTGATTATGAGGGGAGGTTATTTGAGTTGTCCCTCCATGCACTTATGATACTCCCCAGCGATGCAGAGAGAGTGCGGAGGTTTATTACGGGCTTGCATTATGGTATTCGGGTTACTTTGGCTCAAGAGGTGGAGATGGAGACTCCCTATAAGCAGGTTGTGGAGATAGCTTGGCAGATTGAGGGTATCCTCACCCAGGGGCCGATTGTATACGACGGGGGAGAAGAAGCCTCAGCTTTTTGGAGGATTCAGCAGCCTCGTCTGGGGGTAGAGGTCAGTCCGTGAGGGGTTACTCCAGCAGACCCACTTATTCAGGACCACCGTCTTCTCGGGGTGCACTAATGTGGCCCTATTTCAGTGCCATTCTAGAGAGCTCCTACTGTCAGCCGGCTATTCAGGACCCTTCCATTGGGAATTCATGTCCCAAGGTCAGACTCAGGGTCAATCATCTTTCGCATCGAGAGGTTGCTATGAGAGCAGGAAGCTTGGTCACATGAGGAGATCTTACCCCAGGATTCGGGGCAAGGCATTGCAGCAGGGCCATCCGCCTATGATTACCGCATCGACCGTCCGACTTGACAGAGGTGGAAGGCAGGTGGGTAGGGGTTTCTTGAGAGGCGGAGCCTAGGAAGGTGGCGCTCCAACTAGGTTCTATGCTTTTCCAGCCATACCAGATGCAGTAGCCTCGGATGTCATGATCACAAGTGTATTTCTGTTTGCGGTACAGATGCTTCGATGTTATTTGACCCAGGGTCTACATATTCATATGTTTCTTCTCTATTTGCGCATTATCTGGAAGTCCCTCGTAAGTCCTTGGGTGTTCCTGTTTATGTGTCCTCGCCCATGGGTGATTCTGTTGTTGTGGATCGGGTCTACTAGTCCTATATTGTGACTTTATGTGGTTATGAGACTAGAGCGGACCTTCTGTTGCTCGAGTTGACCGACTTTGAGGTAATCATGGGCATGGACTGGTTGTCTCTGTATCATGCCATCCTTGATTTCCATGTGAAGACTGTTACCTTGGCGATGCCGGAATTGCCTAGATTGGAGTGGAGGGGTTCATCTATCAGTGCATCTAGTCGGGTTATCTCTTTCCTAAAGGCTCGACATATGGTCAAGAAGGTTGTTTGTCTTATCTAGCTTATGATCGGGATACTGCTGCAGAGAATCCTACGATTGATTCAGTGCCTGTGGTGTGGGAGTTCTCCGATGTGTTTCCTTTTGATTTATAAGGCATGCCACCAGATCGTGACATCAATTTTAGTATTTATTTTGCACCAGGTACCCAACCTATCTCTACTCAACCGTACTGCATAGCCCTGAAAGAGTTGAAACAGATGAAGGATCAGCTTGAGGAGTTGGTGGCAAAGGGGTTCGTCAAGCCGAGTGTGTCACCGTGAGGTGCACCGGTGTTGTTCGTGAAAAAAAAGGATAAGAGTAAGCGGATGTGCATTGATTACCGCAAGTTGAACAATATTACCATTAAGGACAAGTACCCGTTGTCGCGTATTGATGATTTTTTTGACCAGTTGAAAGGTGCCAGGATATTCTCTAAGATCGATTTGAGATCTGGGTATCATCAGTTAAAGATTCATGCTTTGGATGTTCCAAAGACTGATTTCCGAACTAGATATGGCCACCATGAGTTTCTAGTAATGTCCTTCGGCTTGACCAACGCCCTAGCGGCGCTTATGGATTTGATGAACTGGGTGTTCAGGCCATATACTGACTTGTTTTTCATTGTCTTCATTGATGACATATTGATCTACTCGCATAGCATGGAGGAGCACGAGCATCATTTGAGAGTTATGCTTCAGCTCTTGCGGGAACAGAAGCTATATGCTAAGTTCTCCAAGTGCGAGTTCTGGTTAGATTCTTTGGCATTCTTGGGATATGTTGTATCAGGTGAGGGTATTAAGGTGGATCCCAGGAAGATCAAGGCAGTCCAGAGTTGGCCTCGTCCTACCACATCAGCTGAGATCAGGAGTTTCTTGGGTTTATAAGGTTATTTGTGGAGGGATTCTCATCTGTTGAAGCACCTTTGACTAGATTGACCCATAAGGGTGCTCCATTCCAATGGTCTGATGATTACAAGGCGAGCTTTCAGAAGATCAAGACAGCTTTTACTAAAGCACTAGTATTAGTGTTGTCTTCCGGTTCAGGGATGTATACTGTGTAGTGTGACGCTTCACACGTTGCAGGAGGGGCGAGTTATTGCATATGCTTCACGTCAGTTAAAGCCCCGCAAAAAGAATTACCCCCTACATATTTGGAGTTGGTCGTGATAGTTCATGGTCTCAAGATCTGGAGGCATAATTTTTATGGGGTGTCTTATGAGGTTTACAAAGATCATAGCAACTTGCAGCATTTGTTCAAGAAGAGGGATGTCAATTTGAGGCAGCATAGGTGCGAGTTACTAAAGTACTATGATATTACCATCCTTTATCATCCGGACAAGGCGAATGTGGTTGCGGATGCCTTGAGCAGAAAGGCCGAGAGCATGGGTAGCTTGGCATTCATTTCAGCGGAGGAGAGGCCATTGGCTTTGGACATTAAGTCCTTGGCTCAGTCTTCGTTATTTGAGCGGATCAAGGCTCGTCAGTACGATGATCCGCACTTTCTGGTCTTTAGAGAGACGGTACTACGGGGTGGTGCTAAGGAGGTTACTATCGGCGAGGATGGTGTTCTCCGACTCCAGGGTCGCTTATGTATTCCTAATGTTGATGGCGTGATGAAAACAACACAAAAGGCTACAACTTTTGTTTTTGGATCATCTTCGAATTCCTTATACATTGCAAGATATAAGCTTTCCAAGTTGGCTCAGTGACAACATGATTTTATCTTTGTGAACGCGATGTTTCCTCCGCAAACGCGATCCACATGTCTTTTTTTCCCATTTTTCTCTTCGTGAACTCCACCCAAAGTCCGTGATCGCGATGCACACACGTTTAGCCAAAAACCAGCAACTAAAATGACCTAGAAATGGTCGGAAACTACCCCAAAACTCACCCGAGCCTGTCGGGCACCCGTCTGAATATATCAACAAGTCTCAAAACATATTATGGACCTACTCGAGGCTTCAAATCACACATATTAACATCAAAACCACGAATCGTCGATCAATATCAATTTCTTAAGTTCATAAACTTCAAACTTCCCAAGCGTTCAATTTAACCCTAACCAATCCAGAATGAATCTAAAATTTGCATACAAGTTCCAAATAATATAACGAACCTATTCCAACTCCCGGAACAACAATTAAAACCCGATATCATCATAATCAACTTCGGTCAAACTTATGAGCATTCCAAACCTTCAAATTCCCAACTTTCGCCAAATAGTGTTGAAATCTTCTAGAAACAACCAAATGCAAATCCGGGCATACGCCCAAGTCCAGAATCATCATCCGGACATATGAACCGTCAAAACTCTTTTTTGGGTTCAAATACACAAAAGTCAAACTTGATCAATTCTTCCAACTTAAAGCTTCAAACATGAAATTCATTTTTCCAAACTAATTTTGAATCACCAGAAAAACCGAAACCGACAATACATACAAGTTATAATACATCATACAGAGCTACTAATGCCCTCTAACCAACGAGCGAAGTGTAATTTCTCAAAATGACCGGTCGGGTCGTACAGATGCGAAGAAGGAAGCTGGGAGCTGAGTCCGGAGATGCGGATAGGATTTCGCAGAAGCGGATGCGCTTCTGCGAGGATGTGGCGGCATAAGCGGAATTTGGATGGAGGAGTAGGGAGTTGCTAATGCAGGAGGTTTAGCGCAGTAGCGGAACCGCAAAAATGGGTCGTCAGGTGCGAGAGATTTGACCGCAGACGTGGTAGGTCAGAACTTAAGTGGAACATGCAGATGCAGGATTTTAACCGCAAATGCGACACCGTAGGTGCGGTGATTTGGACCGCAAATGCGGTATCGCTGTGCATAACAGGTTTGATTATTTTCTCATCTTTTGGAGTTGTGGAGCTCGGTTGAAGGGGTAAGTGATCCTTACTTGCTTTTGGTGTTTGACATTGGTTACCCATATATTATTACACCTGATTTTCATAAATTAAAGGTGGGATTTGGGGTGTTTTGACCATGATTTTGAAGAGTGAGATTTGATGAGTTGAGATCGGCTTGAGGTTGGAATTGAATGAAAAATATATATTTGGATTCGTATCAGAGTGGGTACTCGAAATTTTTGAGTTTGATCGGGTTCCTGAGTACGGGCCCGAGGTTAACTTTTTGGATTGACTTTCCGTAATTGTCTCCACATATTAGCTTTATGATTTGGGGTTATTTCCTTAGGTTAGTGCTGAAAATGATAAAGGCAGCGGTAATCTAGATAATTCCCTAGTTGATAAAAGGCAGCAACACATAGGAAGCAACATTTTGCAAATGAACGATGCTTGCTTGCCTCGTTAAAGTTGATGTTGCAATACAAGTCAGATATGTTATAGTATATCATAATTATCTCAATATTAATTTTTAACAAAATTATCCACTTATTAAAGTATTACAAAGCGTCAAAAGCCGTTGAAAAGTATGTTTCGAAAGGGAATAATAGATTCAAGTGATCAGGTCCTTTGCCTTTGGTCAATTCACGTGCTAGCGGCTTCCTGTTTATGCCTTTCTTTAGTTAGTTACGTATTGTATGTTTGTTGAAATTCAATTTTTGAACTGTGTAAGTCAATTGCCTATATATAGTAGTCACTCTCCACATTACTACTATTTTCAATACGTGTCACAATTCCTTTTTATTTAATTTATTTTGTTAATTTGTTTGTTTCACATTTGGGTTTTTATTGAAAGTTCAGTTTGAATTGTACCAAATATATTTAATGGACATGATTATACCAGTAATATTTTCACAAAAGGGGCGCATTGGGATAGAAGTTTAAACATATTCTACAGTGTTACATTTATCGTTTAACACAATAAAGAAAATAGGGAGAAATATAGAAGCAGGCCGGAAATTGGACCCCTGGTGGAAGACATGAGACTCACTTATCATTGAAATAGAAAGGTAACAAAATGACACAATAGCACATATCAGCATTTTGGTTCCGAACAGTGACACATTTTCCTTATTAGAGTGACATATTTTTATATTTTAAAAAATTTAACTTCAAATTATTTATTTATTCTAAATCAGAAGTATTTATAGAACACACAAATATTATGATCTCATAAACCTTTTATTCATTACGTTTTAAGACCATAAATTTTAAAAATTATTTTTTTCTTAAACTGTATGTCACTTAAGTTGAGAAGAAGGAAATATTATTTTGTGAAATGATAAACAACAAGTAGCACAATAAGGTTAATGGATTAGGCCACATGATGCTTCGTTTCTCCACCCCAGAAGGCTCCTTTGAAACCTCTTCTCATCTCAAATTTCCGACCTTTATAGCACTCCTCCGCGCACACTCATTTTCCACTCACTCAACTCAATATTCTCCCCACTTTGAATTCTTTCAAGAATTTGAATATATATAGCTGAAATTAGATTCTCCAACGCTCTGTCCCTCGTTTTATTAGAAGATCAAAAATGGCCTCACCACAAGAGAATTGCACTACACTTGATTTGATAAGACAGCATCTTCTCGATGATGTTGCTTTTGTGGAATATTACTGCTCCGAACCAACCACCCTTTATTCCCAAAACTCCTCCTCTTCTGAATCTCTGGACCAGAGTTTCTCTTTTGAACCAACTCTCAACTATGCTGACACAACACAACATTCCAATCTTGAAATATCAAAAACAGAGTTGTCAGCTGCGTGTAGCAGTTCGAAATCTCGGAAGCAAACAAGCTTCAAAGAACGCAAGCCTTCTCTTAACATTGCGATACCAATGAAGCAGCAGGAGGTTGTTCCAACCGAGAAGAAGCATTACAGAGGAGTTAGGCAACGGCCATGGGGCAAGTTCGCAGCAGAAATTCGTGACCCGAACCGAAAGGGGACTCGGGTTTGGCTAGGAACCTTTGACACTGCCATACAGGCGGCCAAGGCATATGACAGGGCGGCGTTTAAGCTTAGAGGAAGTAAAGCAATAGTGAATTTCCCTCTCGAAGTTGCAAACTTTAGGCAACAAGATAACGAGATTCAGCCATTGGGGAACTCAAGCAGGAAAAGGGTGAGAGAAACAGAGAATGAGGAGCAACTCGATATCAATAAGGAAATGAAAATAGAAGAAGAAAGAGTCCCTACTACGGCGGCTCCATTAACGCCGACAAGTTGGTCGGCGATTTGGGACAGTGGAGATGGGAAGGGTATATTTGAGATGCCGCTGCTTTCCCCATTGTCTCCACATATGGCTTATTCTCAGCGTGTCATTATATAATCAAAAGGACCCCGGTATATATACATATGCACCTGCCCGTAAAGAAAGTCTCAGGTGATTCCCTAAATTGGGATTAGGAATCAATAGAAGATGTGTACAAATTACAAAAGGGGTGTCTTTGAGTCTTGAATTCTTTTCAATTTCATTGATTAAGCGTTATTTCTTGTAAATATGCAATCAGTCAACTAATTTGTTAACTTCATCTGTCCAATTTATAAAATGGAATTCTGAAACATATGAATTAGGTTGTCACTGGCAATGTAATTGCTGCTGAAAGGATATAGTATACGGTCGAAATCGAGCTCCCATACAACTTGGTAGATTGAGCTTGGAACATGGCAACCAAGGACTAAAGATCGACCTCGAGTCCCACCGAGCTAGAATTCGAGGTTGGAACGCCTGCCTTTAAGAACATTGAGTCCGATGTCGTCCTTAGCCTCGAACGAGCTCGAAGAAACATTGATTGAGATAACTAACAGAAGACCAGAATATCCGTGAACCGATCAAATATTATAGAGGGAATCTCGGCATATATCAGTAAGGAACCGACATTTTTACCTTTTATAGAATTGTACTTTAAGTAGGACTCCTCTACTACAAAAAGGAAGTCTTATAATTCATTCAATACATTTTAACATGCATCCTAAAGCAATATATTGTTATTCTCTTTAAGTTCTTATTATCCTCTTGTTGTTCTGTTATGATATCGATTAAAGTACTTTTGGCTCGAGGGTGGCTAACCTTCCAAGGCTAAGAGTATTCAACCTGGGTGTTTTGCATTTACTTTTCTGTTACTTATTTCAATTGCAATCTGATTTATCGTTTTGTATCGAATTAGATCACGTATCCTTAAAACAACTTACAAGTTCAATAGTTATCCAATTTTGAGGGTAGACAGTTTGGCGCTCACCATGGGGCTAAGGATAATAGTGGTTATTTGATACAAATCTCCATAACACACACTACTTTACATTTTCTTTTTGAAGTGTCTCGGATTTCGGGTTAAAACACAAAATGTTAAACTCTCAATAAGCACTCCTGCATGTTGACAACCAGTCTGGTCATCATGGTAAAAATAACAACAAAGCGTCCGGTAACGAGGTACCGCCCGCTGATCCCATCGAAATTCCAGTCGCAGACCCAATTGGCGTTAATTCACTTGTGGCTATCGACACAAACCTACCTACCGACCTCGAAAATAGCGTCTGTGGTGGAGCCCGATCAGCGGCTCAAAATACACAAAACGTTGGTGGAGACGGGGTCAGTTTAATGGTGATCTTCAAAATGTTTCAAGCTTAAGGGAAAGCAATAGCCTAATTAAAAACCAATGTTGCGCACCGAGCAGAGTTGAGCCTGATCCACCCCGGGAAGTCACCCGCAGGGACGAACAAGTCGCAGAGAGATCGAATGAGAACGAATCAGGGACTAACACCGAGATCATAAAAATGCTCGAGGAACTGACAAAACGAGTGGAATCAGGGAGAAGAAAATTGAAGCTAATGAAAAAAAGTGGAAACCTACAATTCTAGGATACACCAAATCTCAGGAGCATTGCCGATATTGAAAGGCTTGGATTCCAATAAGTTTGTGCAAAAACCCTTTCCTCTGAGCGCGGCTCCGACGCCGGTCCCTAAGAAATTTTGTATTCCCGAGATACCTATTTATAATGGAACGACCAACCCAAATGAGCATGTAACCTATTATACATGTGCCATCAAAGGGAACGTCTTGGAGAACGATGATATCGAGTCCGTCCTACTGAAGAAGTTCAGAGAGACCTTGTCAAAGGGGGCTATGATATCGTATCACAACTTACCTCCTAATTCTATTGCTTTATTTGATGTGCTTGCAGATTCCTTCGTGAAAGCACACGCTGGGGCCATCAAGGTCGAGACCAGGAAGTCAGACCTTTTCAAAGTAAAACAAAAGGATAACGAGATGCTCAGAGAGTTCGTGTCCCGATTTCAAATGGAATGGATGGACCTACCACTGGTTGCGGATGATTGGTTCGTTCAAGCTTTCACTCAGGGACTCAATCTTTGAAGCTCGGTGGCTTCATAGCAGTTGAAATAGAACCTGATAGAATACTCGGTCGTTACTTAGGAAGAAGTGCATAACCGCTATCAATCGCAAATCAGGGTTGAAAATGATCAACTTTGGGCCCCCTCGGGGTTTGTTACCCCAATAGAACCATTGATAGAGCCAAGAGAAACATTGATCGTGAACAGAGATCAAGAAGGGATCATTATCAACCATACAATGGGGATCGAAGAGGTAATGGATCCGAGAGAAATCTCATGAGAAGCGAAAGGAAAAATGATCAAGGTCAAAGTAGTCAGGGACTCATGAGAAAAAACAACTTTGACAGGCCCGTTGGGCCTAAAGAAGAACCAAGGTTATCAGAATACAACTTTAACGTCAACGTTGCCGCCATTGTATCGGCTATCGGACGTATCAAGGACACCAAATGGCCTCGACGTCTACAATCAGATCCACCCCAGAGGGATCCTAACCAGATGTGTAAATATCACGGCACTTAGAGCCACAAAACGGAGGATTGCCAACAATTAAGAGAGGAAGTAGCCCGACTATTCAACAACGAGCATCTTCGAGAATTCCTGAGCGACCGAGCCAAGAATCATTTCAGGGTTAGGGATTCTAACAAATAGGTTGAACAAGAAGAACCTCAACACGTCAATAATATGATTATCAGTAGGGTCGATGTTCCTCAAGGGCCGGTGTTGAAACGCACCAAAGTATCCATCACAAGGGAAAAATGGACTCGAGATTACATACCGGAAGCAACCTTGTCTTTCAATGACGAGGACGCGGAAGGGATCGTGCAGCCTAACAATGATGCACTGGTAATATCTGTACTCATAAATAAATCCTGAGTTAAATGTGTGTTAATTGATCTAGGTAGCTCTGCCAACATCATCCGATCAAGGGTCGTGGAGCAGCTCGGTCAACAATACCAAATAGTGCGTCCAATCCGAGTTCTAAATGGATTCAACATGGCATGTGAAACCACTAGGGGTGAGATAGTGTTACCGGGGACACCGCTGGGACCATCCAGGAAACTAAATTTTATGTGATCGAAGGAGATATGAGGTACAACGCTTTGTTTGGAAGGCCATGGATTCACAACATGATAGCAGTGCTCTCAACACTACACCAAGCGTTGAAATTCCCAATGCCTAGCGGAGTCAAAATAGTCTATGGGGAACAACTGGTTGCTAAGGAAATTTTTGTGGTCGATGAGGTGATACCAACATCCACGATCTCAACACCGAAGGATCTGAACCAGATGGTAAAAAATGGGCCAAATAGCAATCACTGACACCAGCCTCGGCGGATTCGCAAGAACGAGGGGTAGACGAGGATGATGATTACGGGATTCCAAGATCTTTTATAGCCCCCGATGATTCCGATGCCACTAAATTAATGGTCGAGGAGCTGGAACAAGTCATATTGAGTGAACACTTGCCCGATCAAAAGGTATACCTTGGCACGAGGTTTAGCCCCGAGTTCAAGAAAAAACTCATTCCATTTCTTATAACTAATGAAAATTGTTTCGCTTGGTCCCATATAGACATGACAGGGATCTCGCTTGAGATAACCACTCACAAGCTAAGCTTGGACCTGAAGTTTCATCCGGTCAAGCAGAAAAAGAGACCCCAGTCTGAGCCCAAACACGCTTTCATCAAGGACGAGGTATCTGAACTCCTTAAAATAGGGTCCACTCGGGAGGTTAAATACCCGTATTGGTTAACAAACGTAGTGGTAGTCCCTTAAAAAGGGAATAAATTAAGAATGTGTGTTGACTATAAGGATTTGAATAAGGCATGTCCCAAAGAATCTTTCCCTTTGCCCAACATCGATCGTATGACCGATGCCACGGCCGGCCACGAGATCCTCAATTTTCTCGATGCCTATTCCAGGTACAACCAAATACGGATGGACCCAAATGATCAGGAAAAAACCTCCTTTATCACTAAATACGGCACATCTTGCTACAACGTGATGTCGTTAGGATTAAAAAACGCCAGTGCCACTTACCAACGCTTAGTAAACCGGATGTTCGAGGAACAAATAGGAAAATCAATGGAAGTTTATATTGATGACATATTGGTTAAGTCCTTGCGAGTAGAGGACCATTTAAAACATTTGCAGGAAACCTTCAGCATATTAAAGCAATACAATATGAAGCTGAACCCGGAGAAATGTGCGTCTGGAGTTGGGTCAGGTAAATTCTTTGGATTCATGGTATCCAACCGGGGAATCGAGATCAACCCCAACAAAATCAAAGCCATCGAATATATCACGGTGGTGGACAACGTGAAGGCCGTACAAAGATTAATCAAGCGCATAGCCGTCTTAGGGCTATTCATCTCGAGGTCATCCAATAAGAGCCACTGATTCTTCACACTACTGAAGAAGAAGAATAACTTCTCATGGACCCCGGAATGTCAATGAGCTTTAGGAATTCAAACGATATCTATTTAGCCAACCGCTACTTCACACACCGAAGGTAGACGAACAACTATATGTGTACTTGAAGTATCACAGATAACGGTAAGTGGAGTCTTAGTCAGGGAAGAGCAAGGTACACAATTTCCAATTTACTATGTTAGCAGGACCCTAGGTGAGGCCGAAACTAGGTACCCTCACCTAGAAAAGCTAGTGCACGCTTTGCTAAGCGCCTCTAGGAAGCTAAAACCATACTTCCCGTGTAACTACCTACCCGTTGAGGAATGTTATGCATAAGCCCGGGCTCTCGGGCTAGTTGGCCAAATGGGCCATGGAAATCAGTGGGTACGATATTCATATCGTACCCCAGACCACCATTAAGTCTCAATTTTTACAAACTTTGTAGCCGACTTTATGCCGGCCCTAATACCCGAGGTCAAAAGAGAGTTATTAATTAACCCATGAACCTCCTTAGGAATCTGAACCCTCTTTAGGGACGGCGCCTCGAATGCAAAAGAGCCCAGACTTGGGATCATAGTGAAGCCACCAATAGGCAATATGGCTACCCAATCTATTAGGACTCTGAAATTGACTAACAACGAGGATGAATATGAGGCCATGATTGCAGGCCTTGAACTAGCCAAAAGTTTGGGGGTAGAGGTGATCGAATCCAAGTGCGACTTTCTCCTTATGGTAAACACAGTTAATGGAATGTTCGAGGTAAGAGAAGAATGAATGAAAAGGTACCTGGACAAGTTACAGGTGACATTACATTGGTTCAAAAAATGGACTTTGCAACACATATTACATTGGTTCAAAAAATGGACTTTGCAACACATAACTCGGGATCAAAACAATGAGGCTGACGCCCTTGCTAACTTAGGGTCATCGGTCAAAGACGACGAGTTCAACTCGAGGGCAGTCGTACAACTTATGAGATACATGGTGGAAGAAGGCCATGCCAAGATCAACTCAACGAGCCTAACTTGGGACTGGACAAATAAATATGTAGAACATCTAAAGACCAGAAAACTGCCCTCGGATCCAAAAGAATCGAGGACTTTGCGTACAAAGGCAGCCCGATTTAGCCTATCCGAAGATGGAACCCTGTTCAGAAAGCCATTCAATGGCCCACTCGCAATATGTCTAGGACCATGGGATATTGAGTACATTTTGAGAGAAATCAACGAAGGTACCTACGGAAATAATTCGGGCACCGAATCATTGGGTCGAAAAGGAGTTCGTTCGAAAATTGATGAATGTTAAAGACACGCTCCAATGATTCATCGGCCAGGGGAGCTGCTACATTCGGTTTTATCACCATGGTCGTTCATGAAGTGGGGAATGTATATTGTTGTCCCCTTTACATGGGCACCCGGTAATGCTCAATATATATTGTTTATGACTGACTATTTTTCTAAGTGGGTGGAAGCCCATGCATACAAAAAGTTCATGGAGAAATAAAGTAATCGACTTCATTTAGGATCATATTATATGTCGATGTGGAATGCCGACCGAGATCGTATGCGATAACGGGAAACAGTTCATCGGCAGCAAAGTAAGTAATTTTCTCGAAGATCATAAGATCAAAAGGATCCTATCAACACCCTACCACCCTAGTGGGAACGGACAAGAAGAATCGACCAACAAAACCATACTCTAAAACCTCAAAAAAGAGGTTAAATGATGCTAAAGGAAAATGGAAGGAAATCTTGCCTGAAGTCTTATAAGGCGTATCGAACGACATCGAAGTCCAGCACCGGGGCCACCCCGTTCCCACTACTCTATGGCGTCGAGGCTCTAATACCAGTCAAAGCCGGAGAACTAATTCTCAGGTTCCAATATTCAACCGAGGAATCGAACGACGAGGCTATGAACACGAGCCTAGATTTATTGGATGAAAGGCGCGAAGCATCCCTTGTCCGATTGGCTACCCAAAAGCAGCGGATCATGAGATATTACAATCGAAGGGCCAACCTTCGACACTTCAATTTTGGGGACTTAGTACTAAGGAAGGTTACACTAAACACCCGAAACCCGAACGGAGGGAAGTTGGGGTCGAACTGGGAGGGCCCTTATCCAATTATCGAGATCACCGGTAAAGGACCGTACAAACTCGGAACAATGAACGGTGAGTAACTACCAAGCAATTGGAACATATCTTACTTGAAGCAATACTACTGCTAAGATATGACCCCATTTGTTTCCCTTATTTTATTTACATTCCAAACTAACACTTGCTGGCAATCATCAAAGAACGATATAATCCTTAGGTCTGAAAGCACGCGTTGCACTCTTTTTCCCTTGAACCGATTTTGTTCCAAATGGGTTTTTCGGTAAGGTTTTTAACGAGGCAGCAATAAATCGTGCTAACTTAGAATTGAAAGTCGGTTACAAATCGGTATCGAAGATCACAACAGTATTCAAGGCCTATCTTTTATCGGCCCCGAACACTTGGGGGCATTACCCTTGGATAAGAACTTTAGCAAGAAAGGAAACTTTATGATTCAATGGTCTCAGCTCGATCAATAGGATTTACTGTAATGATCAAATGGTCAAATGAACCATGCCTGCATCGATTGCTCAAGCCATGGCACAAAGCTTATACATATGTGTAACTATTACACACAAGAATAAAATCTCCACCTAGCGGATAAATATCTTGTCCCTTAAAAATTTTCTCTTTTTTCTTAAAGGAATTTCCTACATATGATCCCCTAAAGGTATCAAGCCCAAGGGCCTCCTTATCCGGGTTTAAACGATCACCCTCAATCGGGGACTGCCGTCCAAAAATAAACTCAAATGGCTCGGGTTATCGAAGCTCAAGGGCACGAGATCTATTAGGTGACGCCCGAACCTTAAAGGCTGCGACCATCACCATTCGTGACTGTTATCTTGGGAAAGACCAGATAACTTGAGGTATTAAGGCCATTGGGCAACACCTGAACTAAAAAGTCTATGGCCATACTAAAATGGCTCAGAGACATTTGAGACCGGTAACAAAAACAAGGCCTTCAAAAATTTTCATAATCGGTTCTAAAGGCTACCCTCGATAAACTAAAATCTAAAAAGTCATAAGCACTTTGGGAAAAAACGTTTTCGATCATGTCTAGCTCCTGCGATGCCTTACACAAAATAATTCGAAGGCAAGACCTGTTCGAACCTCCGGACATAACCTAACTATTTTATGCTAAGGCATTTAGAACTTTGCAAACATAAAGAATAAAGCAAATAAAAAGTAAATATATAAAGTGTCGAAGGGAAAAACAAGCCTCATATATTATATACAATCTTTATAAAGGCCAAATGGCCTTGACAAAGATACGCAAGTACAAAAATAAAAAAAGCAAAAATATCTACAAAGGCGTTTAAATAGCCTGGTCTTCTTCACCCTCGAACCCACCGGAACCCTCAGAGTCTTCTTCTCCTTCCTCGGGGTAAGCCAATTTCTTGGCCTTGGCTTCAAGCCCCTTATCAATTTCGATCTCGGTCGATAGATCGAAACCCCTAGCATGAATCTCCTCGAAGGCCTCTCTTTGCAACTACGACCTCTCATATTCAAAAATGTCCCTTAAGAGGTTCTGGGCTACCTCGGCAGCGGCATTATATTGGGCGACCATCTCGTCGGCATCAGCTTTACCACCACGGCCGCCGACTTGGCCGTTTCAAGCTCCTTGGCCATAACTTCTCGCTCGGAGGAAGCCAAACATAGGTGAGACTGGAGCTCTTCAATCTTCTTGGCATGCACCTCGACCTTTTCTTTTGCCACTCTAAGTTGGGCTTTGGCCGAGGCCAGCTACGCACGAGCGGTCTCCTTTTCAGAGGCTAGGCGGTCCATCTTGCTTCTCCATTCGTCGGTCTCGGTCTTGATGACGTCCATCTCCGCTCGTAGTTGATCGGCTTGATCAATTTTTTGTTGGACCTGAAGATTCCGACCATTAATCACCAAGTTTAATTCATCATCACTAACATCAAAGACTTTTACCTCTTCCACCAGGGCGACATGTTCTTTCTGAGCCGCATCCAACTCGGCCCGATGACTCTTAGCCTCTTCCTCGCATTGCTCATTGAGAATTTTGTATGTATCTCTCTTCTCAATAAGCTCTTTAGCTTCTGCCTCAAGGAGACTCAACCCTTCTCGAGATTGGAGGAACGTCTCGTTGTGAAGCACCAAGGCATGCAAACACAAGGAAAATATTAAGATCGTTAAAGCAACTAAAGCTAGAAATTAAGAGGTTTGGTGACACCTTACCCGATTTGGCGCCTGCTGCGCTTCATTGAACAAGAATGGAGATTCCACCTCGTTCATCTTTGCCTGTTCTTCTTCAGTCACCAGGCATCGGAGGTAACTAGCTACCCCAACAGGTGTGGAGAAGACCCGAGTGTCATCCAAAATGGAGATAGTGATCGACCGCTTTCAATCGTGATCGGCACTCGGGGCAGGGAACCGATTGACAAATCTCAGGCTTGAACTAGATCCACCTGTCCTCGAGGGTGGAATCTTTCTTGGTACTTCTAAATCACCCAATGTGACATCCTCCATGGTAATAGAGTCCATGCCTTCAAAAAAGCTTTGGAGAGGACCGTTTGCTCCTTGAGCCCCCTCATTTGAATGCTCCTTCACCACTTGAGCTTCGTCGAACATTGACTGCATGAAAGAAGGCGATTCTATAATATCGATGACACCAACTGGAATGCAACCGATACCTTGAGGGTCCTCAACCCTCACTGATGCATTGGACTCTTGAGTTTTGGAGGGGTTATCCTCTAACGTCCCCCCTTTGGTTGGTGCCCGTTCTTCAGGGAACGATGGCTCCCGGGCCACAAAAATTTCATCCTCTTCAGATTCGTCCCAGAGCCGGCGGAGGGTGTCTGAATCATGTATTCGGGAGCTGGAGGTTTCTTTTGGCTTGCGTGTTAAGTTAAAATCTAAAGTTTCAATGATGAAAATGTTCATTTACCTTGTTTTATAGGAATCAAAATCATCGAAAGGAAAGAAAACTAATGAGAAGATGTCCAAAGATGTGATTGTTGACTTAATGGACAAGACGAAGGAAACAAATTTTATCACATCCATTCGGCCTCAATCAAAGGAAATCAGATTACAGATTACAGATCAAGGAGCTATTTCCAGAAAATATATGGTATCCTTAATTAAGCTCAATTGAAGGCTTGAATGTCTCCTCAATGTAAGCTTGTGACAAGGAAAGTGACAATCGAATCCGGCCCTTCCTAAGAGCAGGATTTGACGAGGCACCCCTTGGGTAAAATCCCTTTGAAGATCTCATGCCTCTATTTTTGGTCAAGGCTCAACGGCTCTCTACTCTCCTCTAATAAGTCTGCTGAGAACAAATGATTGTTTTCTGAGTCTCTCTACTCCTTAGCCTAAACACTGTAATCCTTAGTTTATCAGTGTCTCAAAAGATAGGAAGAGTTATAACACAAAAGAGAGGTTTCATTATTCAAGATTCATTATTGCTTTCGTTGGTGGTGAACGAATCAAAACCATCTGTACTATAATACTTTCAAGTTCTAAAGGGAACCTTTATGACCCATGGGAAACTGGATGTAAGTATCTTACCGGTACCAAACCAATATAAAATTGTTGTGTGTCATTTATTGTTATTTTACATTTTGCTCTTTATCTAGTCAACTAAAATCATCGTTAGTCGACTTAGTTTTTAATAGATCACAATTCACCCCCTCTTGTACCTTCAATTGGTATCAAAGCAAGGCTCTGAATCTCTGCTTAACAGCTAGTGAGAAAAAGATCATGGGATCTAACACTATTGTTGGTGCACTATTTCAAGAAGGAACCACTCAGGTTCGACCTCCTTATTTCAACGGACACCACTTTTTTCATTGAAAAATGCATATGGAAACATACACGATGTCATATGACATTAAAGTTTATCGTGTGATAAAAAAGGAAAATCTTCCAATCCCACCAAAGAAGGATGAAAATGGTCAAGTTATCGTATCAACTGATCCTCTTGACTTAGATGACTACTCTGATGAACAAGCCGTTGTCATAACTGTGAATGCCAAAGCAAAAAATCTATTGTACGATGCTATTAGTGGAGAAGAGTATGAAAAGATATCAAGATCTGAAACAACCAAAGAAATGTGGAATGTCAGGATCTTGACAAGATTTCCTATGATGAACTTAGAGGTGATCTAATTTCTTTCGAGAAAACTCACTTGGATAGACAAATTCAAGAAAAGAAGAAAACAATTACTTTTAAAGCAACTGTGGCTGAACCAGAAAATGAAGAAGAAGAAGAAAAAGAAGGAGGAAACAAGATGAAAACATTGTCATGATCTCTCAAGTTGTAACAAGCATGATGAGGAAAAATCAAAATAGCAGAAGAGGGAAACCTAACTTCAGGAAAGGAAGGATAAACAATTAAACTGATAAAAATGATGGAAGGTGCTATGAATGTGGAAAATTTGGTCACATTCAAGCTGACTGTCCAGAACTAAAAAAGAAACTCAGCAGAAACATGCAAAAGAAGAAGTCCTTCGGAGCATGGAGTGATGAAGAAGAGTCTGATCATGAAGAAATTTCTAATACATGCTTCATGTATATCAATGAAGATAAAGATTCAGGGGAGCTTGGACTAATGACAGATGGACATGATGGGGAATACAGTTCAAGAGAACTTGGCCTTATGGAAGACGAAGGAACTAGTGAGGTACGTCTTCCCACATGCCCTAATTGTTATGAACTTCAAGAATTTTTTGATATTGCTCTTGTAGATATCAAAAACGTTGTGAATGAACTTAGAAAGATCAAGAGAGAAAAGAAAGATTGGGCTCTGAAACTGGAAGTATGTGAAATTGAGCGTGATATACTACATGATGAAGTTAATGAGCTTCAACTTCAATTGAATGGATTGCAAAGATCCACTAGTCACAGCTCAGTCAAATCAAATCAGATTACTCATCACAAACAGAAATCTCTTGCATGTTCCTTTTGTGTTAAAAATGGCCATAATATTAACCAATGCAGGAACAAAATTAGAGCAGAAAAAGGTTCTGGAAACTCTAATAGTCCATCGTGTTTTTATTGTGGTAAAAGGGGTCACACCTCAAATTGTTTCAGGCTCAAGGATAACAGGAGATGAGTCTGGAGACCTAAATCTTCAAATCAAACCAACACTCAGCATTCTAACCATTCGAGACCCAAGCAGGCTTAGATACCAAAAAATAAGTAATTTTGTTTTGCAGGAACACCGCAAGAAGAATCAAAAAGGAAAATGGTATCTCGAAAACGCGTGTTCCAGACATATGACTGGTGACAAACAATTGTTCAAATCAGTCACCAAAATAGATGGAGAAACATTTACCTTTGGAGACAAATCCAAAGGAAATGTAATTTGTGTCGGGAAAGTTTCTCTGAGCTCAACATGTGATGTAGATGCAGTCTATCTGGTTGATGAACTCGGATACAATTTTCTCAGCATTAGTCAACTATGTGACAACGACTATGAGGTTTTTTTTAAGAAACATGGCTGATTTATAGAAGATGAATCAGGTAAAATCATCCTTTCAGGTAATAGAAACAAAAATGTCTATACTATTAGCAATTTACATAATCTTGGAGATCAAATTTGTCTTACTTCGATGATTGATGACCCTTGGGTCTGGCATTGAAAACTTGGTCATGCCAGCATGTATACTATTCAAAAGTTTTCTAAATATGATTTGGTAATTGGTCCTCCAAAACTAGATTTTTCAAAGGATCATATTTGTGATGCATGTCACTGTGTAAACAAACTCGATCTTCTTCAAAATTTAAAACATTATTTCTACCTCCAAACCTCTCCAATTATTGCATACGGATTTAATTGGTCCAACCAGAACTGCTAGCATAGGTGGTAGGAAATATGCTTTTCTCATTGTGGATGATTTCTCTTGATTTATCTGGGTTATATTTTTAAGTCACAAAGATGATGCTTTAAAGAATTTTGAAGTTTTCTGTAAGAAGGTTCAACGATAAAAGGGATACTACATCTCTACTATCAGGATTGATCACGAAGGAAAATTTGAAAGTAGAGCCTTTGAAAATTTCTGCAACGATCAAGGAATCTCTCACAACTTCTCTTCACTAAGATCACCGCAGCAAAATGGAGTAGTGAGCGTAAAAATAGAACCTTACAGGACATGGCGAGAACCATGATTGTGGAAAATTCTCTACCTCATCACTTTTGGGGCAGAAGTTATGAGTACATCATGCCATATCATCTACAGGTGTCTGATTCGACCAATCCTCAAAAAGACTCCTTTTGAACTATGGAATAGTAAGAAACCCAACATTAGCTATTTTCACTCATTTGGATGCAAATGATTTATCCTCAACAATGGAAAGGACAATTTGGTTAAGTTTGATCCTAAGAGTGATGAAGGTATATTTCTTGGATACTCTCCTCCAAGTAGAGCATATAGAGTTTACAAAAAAATAACTTTATGCGTTGAAGAATCAATTCGTGTTGTTTTTGTTGCTACTAACCCTCGCCAAGGAATGAAAAAATTCCTGAAGATGAGGAAATGTCGTTTGTCCCTAAATTTGTTATTGTAGGAAAAGATCATCAAAGTAAGTCAGCTGCTCAACAGACTCAACTAGCTGAAGAGCTCGCAGAAAATGTCGAACTGTGTCCAGCAGATCAGTCGACTAATGTAGAAAGAGAACATTCCTTAAACACTCAAAATGAATGGAAAAGTGAACCTGGCTATCCTCACAAATTCATTATAGGATATCCACAGGAAGGAATCACTACAAGAATATCTCAGAAAAACAAATGTCATGTGGCTCTTATTTCTCAACTTGAGCCAAAGAAAGTGGATGAAGCTCTAAAAGATACTCACTAGAGAAGTGCTATGAAAGAAGACCTAGATTAATTTGAAAGAAATAAAGTTTGGGAATTGGTTCCAAGACCTTCAAACTCCTCCATCATTGGAACTAAGTGGGTATTCAAAAAAAAAATTGAATTAATCTGGTCAAGTGGTTCGAAATAAAGCAAGATTGGTCACCCAAGGATACTCTCAGCAAGAAGAAATTGACTAAGATGAAACTTTTGCGTATGTAGCAAGAATCGAATTCATACAAAAATTACTTGCTTTCTCTGCTCACAAAAGGTTCAAGGTAATTCAAATGGATGTTAAATGTGCATTCTTAAATGGTTATATCTCTACAGAAGTATATGTGAAGCAACCACCAGGATTTTCAAACGTCACCTTCCTTGATCATGTATACAAGCTGACTAAAGCTTTGTACGACCTTAAACAATCCCTGCATGCCTGGTATGAAAGGTTAAGTTCTTTTCTTCTAAATCAAGGGTTTAAAAGAGGTAATATTGATTCAACTCTTTTTATTAAGCATTTCAGTTCAGGCAATCTTATTACTCAAATTTATGTTGATGACATTATTTTTGGTTGTTCTAACTCTGTTCTATGTGAAGAATTTTCTCTTTCCATGAAAGGAGAATTCGAAATGAGCATGATGGGAGAATAGACATTTTTTTTCGGACTTCAAATCAAACAGTCTCCTACAGGAATTTTCATTAGCCAAACCAAGTACACCAAAGAGATTATCAAAAAGTTTTGCATGGAAAATGCTAAGTCAATCGGCACTCCAATGAGTCCAACAACAATACTCGATGAAGAAAGCAATGGAAAGAAGGCTGATGAAACAATGTATAGAGGAATGATTGGACCCTATTATATCTCACGACTAGTTGGCCAGATATTATGTTCAGTGTGTTCAAGTGTGCAAGATTTCAACGGCTCATAAGGAATCCCATCTCACTGCTATTAAACGAATTATTGGATATCTAATTGGTACTTCTGAGCTAGGATTATGGTATGATCATTCTAACAAGTTTTCTTTAAGAGGTTGTTCAGATGCAGATATTGCAGGTGACAAGATTGATAGAAAAAGCACAAGTGGCACGTGTCAAATTTTGGAAAATGCATTAGTATCTTGGCATAGCAAGAAACAAAATCATGTTGCCCTATCAACGACTAAAGCAGAATATTTAGTTGTTGGAAGCTGTTGTACACAAGTTCAATGGGTTATGCATCAACTTCTCGACCATGATTTATCTCTTACCTCTACTCTTATATTCTATGATAATACCAGTGCTATTTATTTATCAAAAAATTATGTGCATCATTCTAGAGCAAAGCATATAGAAATTAAGCATCATTTTATGCGTGATCATGTTACTAAAGGTGATATTGTTTTAGAGTTTATTAGTACTGATTCTCAACTTGCTGATATTTTTACAAAACCACCTTTGGAAGAAAGATTTTATTTTCTCAAAAGAAGGATTGGCATTGTACCAAATTTGTAAAACAAATATTTTCCTATCTTCTAAAATATTTTATTTCCTTAATTATGTGTGATTTACTTTAATCACTTGTAAGTGTAATAATTGCTTCTTCATCAGTACTGTCGATCCTTCACTTCAGAAGCATCACTTCCTTCTGAATTCACCTTTTACTTTAACCAAGGCGACCCTTCGTTCCACCGAATAGTACCGATAAAAACTCTTCCTTCCCTGTTACTCTCTCCATTCTCATCAAAGCCAACATTCTCACCATGGAAAAAAGAAACCCCTCTTCTTCCACTGCAAATAGACGTAACAGAAGATTTCAAAAGCCCCTCAACCCTGAAGAGCCCGTAGACTTGGAGTCTTCCACTGACTCAGATTTCCTCAAAACAGACAATGAGAGTAGTGATTCTTCAAAAAATTCTCTTGAAGAAGAAAAAATATTTTTATCTGTAATCCTCCTGATATCGTTCCCAAGAACCTTAAGTTTGAACATCGTTTCTTGGCCCACATGATTGCTACTACTCTTCTCCCCAGAACTGGGTCCCTTAGCTCTTTGTCCACTAGAGATGTTTTTGTACTTTACTGTTTGGTTAACAATAAAAGACTAGATTGGTTTGTGTGGATTCGCCAATATATGCTTGAAATTATCAGGGGCATATCTTCTTTTGCTTCATGTTTACCATATGGTCTCCTCATCTCACACATTCTCAAAGTCATGAAGGTGGACTTGGAACCACTTACACCCAAACACATTACCAATACTTATGATAAGGCGACTTTTTCAATGATGGGGTACACCTTGGATGATGATGGATGGGTTAAGCGCGCCAAAGTTGAAAGTATTCTAGTTCCAGTTGAAATTCAAACTGAACAACCAACATCTCAGTCGACTGCCTGTCAGAATATTCAGCAAATTCAGCACTATCTAGATGGGGTAAAACTGCTACTGGTTGAGATAAAGGAACATGCAGACAAAATCAGGGAAGTTACTAAGGAAACAGGTACAGATGTGGCTAAGCTCAGAATGGATATAGGAACCACGCGGAGACACGGAACCAGGGCTTTCAATTCCATGAGTGAAAATATGGATAAACTTGTCAAAGATGTCGAAAACTCCTATGACTCCATCTGCACCAAAGTGATAAACACTCTCAAGTATTTTCTGGAAGAAGCTAATGGGTTTCTGTGTGATGGTGTTACAAGTAATATATTTTTTTTTATGATTTTGCTTGCTTGCTAGTGGTTTTAAACAAACTTTCTTTTGCTTGGGTCTGTAAAAATTATGCCTCTGCTGAAGGCATTACTTTTGCTGCACTACCTAACTAGTTATTATGTATATTACTTCCTATATTACTTGTACTGTGTGCTTTATTTCCTTTTAAGTGATGTCAAAGGGGGAGAACAGTGTACAGAAGTAAAACAACCAACTCAGGAGGGGACAACACTCATTCAGAGGGAGATGACATCAACTAAGGGGGGAAAACTTAAGGGTGAAATAAAAAGGGAAGTCTCATAATTAATTTTTACTCTCTCTTGATTGTCATCATCAAAAAAGGGGGAGATTGTTAAGTTAAAATCAAAAGTTTCAATGATGACAATGTTCATTTACCTTGTTCTGCAGGAATCAAAATCATCAAAAGGACAGAAAACTAATGAGAAGCTGTCTAAAGATGTGATTGCTGAATTAATGGACAAGAAGAAGGAATCAAATTTTATCACATCCATTCGGCCTCAATCAAAGAAAATCAAATTACAAATCAAGGAGTTATTTCCAGAAAATATCCGGTATCCTTAATTAAGCTCAATCGAAGGCTTGAATGTCTCCTCAATGTAAGCTTGTGACAAGGAAAGTCGCGATCGAATCCGGCCCTTCCCAAGAGTAGGATTCGAAGAGGCACCCCTTGGTTAAAATCCATTTGAAGATCTCGTGCCTCTATTTTTGGTCAAGGCTCAATGGCTCTCTACTCTCCTATAAGAAGTCTGCTGAGAACAAATGGAAGATTTGCGTAAGTACACACATTGTTTTCTGAGTCTCTCTACTTCTTAACCTAAACACTATAATCCTTAGTTTATCAATGTCTCAAAAGATAGGAAGAGTTAGAACACAAAAGAGAGTTGTGTCATTATTCAAGATTCACTATTGCTTTTGTTGGTGGTGAACGAATCAAAACCATCTGTACTGTAATACTTTCAAGATCTAAAGGAAACCCTTGTGACCCAAGGGATACTGGATGTAAGTACCATACCGGTACCGAACCGGTATTAAATTGATGTGTGTCATTTACTGTTATTTTACATTCTGCTCTTTATCTAGTAAAATAAAATCATCGTTAGTCGACTAAGTTTTTAATAGATCACAATTCACCCCCTCTTGTAAATTCATTGCGGATTAGCCTCCTCCCCAGTTTATTTTTCTCCGAGCTTGATGAACTCGGAGCCCTTTTTATCTTCTTCTCTTCGCTCTGTTTAGGAGTAGGGGACTTAGTCGGAAAATTGTCGCCACCAGATGGGGGCCTCGTTTGGACATCCTTGGATAAAGCTGCAAAAAGAAATAAAACCAGTGAGGACTTAGGTCATACAAAATGGAAACCGAAAACTACCCAAGAAAGTGATCTCACAGTGCAAACGGGCCTCCCATCAGCCCTTTGAAAGCTCGCGCCACGAGCGCTCGGAATAAGGCCTTTGTGATGCGATGCCCTCAACCCACTCCTTGAGTGGAGGAACTGCATTCGGGATCTGAGCAACTTACCTGACATGTTCCAGTTCTCCGGGAATAGCATGTGTTCGGCGGCAATCAAGTCCGAGGTATTCACTCGGACGAAGTGGCGTAGCCAACCTCGATCCCTATCTTCATCAATACTCGAGAATGAGGCTTTGCTAGACCGACATGCAAGCTTGATTACTCCCCCTGGTAGAGTTGAGGGATGTATAAGTGCATGAGATGGTCGATAGTGAAGGGGCACCCCTTTATCTTTCTCACAAAAAAATAGAGGAGAATTACGATTCTCCAGAAAGAAGGGTCAATCTGACCAAGGGTTACCTCGTATCTCTTGCAGAAGTCGATGATGACCGGGTCCAAGGGGCCCAACGTGAAGGGATAAGTGTAAACACTTAAAAATTCCTCTAACATGGGTGGTGATGGCTTCATCAGGTTCGGGAATCACCACATGTTTGTCAGACCAGTTATAATCCTTTTTGACTTCAGAAAGGATATCCTCGGTGATCGAGCAGATGTACCTCGAGATCGCCTCGCATCAGCCTAGTATGGAAGAAGGTTTTTCAACCTTAAAATCAACATTGACCGAGCAACCCCTGGGGATAAACATTTTTAGAGGAGGCTCCGGTATCGGTTCCTCAACAGCAGTGCGCGTGACGGTTTCCTTGGTAGCTGGCCGCAAGGTAAAGGGAGTTTCTTTTTGGGGAAAACATTTTGAAGTCTTCGCCATTTCTTTGAAAATGAAGGAAAAATAGGAAGTTAAAAGAGTATTCTTGATGGTTTAAGATGAATACAGCACATACGTTCTTATAAGAAGATCTCAAAGTAACCAGAATATTGATGTTTGGAAGTGTTGAAATTTCTAAGGTACGAGGGCAGAAGGTTTGGAAGTTAGGTTTGAATGAACAAATGAGGGGGTATTTATAGATTGTCAATGATGGTTCACATCTGGGAGTAGCCGGCCGGTAAATGACAAACATTTAATGCCATTAAGACTTGACTGACGAGACGTTTTAACTATCATGTCCTTTCTCGTTGACTACACTCTGAAAAATGAGGGGACTATCTTTATACGGTCGAAATTGAGCTCGCCTTCAACTTGGTAGATTGGTCTTGGAACGTGGTGACCAAGGGCTGAAGATCGACCTTGAGTCCCACCGAGCTAGAACATCTGTCTTCGAGAACATTGAGTCTGATGTCGGCCTTAGCCTCGAACGAGCTCAAAGAAACATTAATTGAGATAACTAACAGAAGACTGGATTATCCGCGATAGGTCAGATATTACGGCAGGAATCTCGGCACGTATCAATAAGGAACCGATAACAAGAAAATAAAGGAATTTTTACCTTTTATAGAATTGTACCTAAAGTAGGACTCCTATACTATATAAAGGGGTCTGGTAATTCATTCAATACATTGTAACATGCATCCCAAAGAGATATATTATTATTCTCTTTAAGTTCTTATTATTCTCTTGTTGTTTTGTTCTGATAACGATCAAATCACTTTTGGCTCGAGGGTGGCTAACCTTCTAAGGCTAAGACTGTTCAACTTGTGGGTTTGCATTTACTTTTCTATTAATTATTTCAATTGCAATCTGATTTGTCATTTTGTATCAAATTAGATCACGTATCCTTAAAATCACTTACAAATTCAAATGTTATCCAATTTTGAGGGTAAACTGATATATAATTATTCTCTCTTAAATAAAAGTTTGTATCTTAGCTTCCTGAAAGTTCCATAGAATTTGATCAAATTTTTGATGACCGGACATGTCCTCTTATGTTTTAGAACCTAGTTCTGCGCTTTGAAGCCTTAAATACCTCTTCTTAGCCTTTTCGATTTACGTGTGCAGTATGAGTGTTTTTCAAGAAAACTTTTATGTTAAAATTGAGAAAATATAAATTTTTTGCCTTAAAATCGATTTGAGTTGACTTAGATCAACGTTTTGAGCAAACAAACCCGGATTTGTGTTTTGACAGTCGTAGTGGGTCCGTATCATGATTTGGGACTTGGGCAATGCCCGAAATCAAATTCGGAAATCCCTAGACTGAGTTATCACACTTTGTTGAAATTTGAAATTTAAAAGCTTAATTACTTTGAAAGATTGATCAATGTATGAATTTATTGATATCGGGTCCGTAACTTAGTTTCGGAACGATATAGGTCCATTTCTATATTTATGACTTGTCTGTCAAATTTGGTTAGCAGCGTAGTTGGTTTGACGTGATTCAGGCGTCTGGTTGTGAGAATAGAAGTTCATGAGGTTTCTTGAAAACTTCCTTTGATTTAATGCTGAATTCGTAGTTCTAGGTGTTATTTTTGCGATTTGATCACTCGAGCAAGTTCGTATGATGTTTTTGAACTTGTGTGCATGTTTTGTTAGGAGCCCCGAGGGCTCAGGTGAGTTTTGGATAGGCTACGGAGTGGTTTACACTAAGAACTCAGCTGGTGTTCTGCAATTTCTGGTAACTGGTCAATGCGAGATCAGTGTTCGCATTTGCGAACATTCCCAAATCCTGGCAGACTCGTATTTGTGAACAAATTCTTCACATTTGCAAAGAGTACCTAGGTCATCATGAGTTTGCATTTGCGATCAAGAGGTCGCAATTGCGGGGAGGCTAGAGTTCGCATTTGTGAATAATACTTCACTTTTGCGAAGTGGGACTGGGGCAGGATTGATCGCATTTGCGATCAATTTTGTCGCAATTGCGGAAGATCAATGTTCACATTTGCAAACAAATCATTGCAAATGCGATGATAGCAGAAACGTGAGGACTTCGCTTTTTGACTATTTCGTCGCATTTGCGGAGTTCACAAAGGTCGCAAATGCGACATCTACGACTGATCAAATAGGGGTTAGACGGGATTTTTGTTCATTCTTCAAATTTTCAAAACAAGAAAACCCTAGAGACGATTTTACCAAGGACTCTTCTTCCACAAATCCTTGGTAAGTAATTCTAATCCATTTTCTATCAATATTTCACTAATTTTCTAAGATTTCAACCTAAATTCTAGTGTTTTCATGGTGGAAATTGGGGGTTTTGGTAGAATTAAGGATTTTTGTAAAATTGGGATTTAGACCTCAAGTTGAGGTCAGATGCCAAAACAAATTACATAACCGGGCTTTGGGGTGAATGGGTAATCAGGTTTTGGTCCGAATTTCGGGTTTGGATCAAACTAGCTCGAGAGTTGATTTTTGTTGACTTTTCCAATAATGACCTAAATTGAATCCTTTACAATCGTGGGTAGTTCCTCAGCCTTAATTTGAATAGTTTGGTTGGTAATTTGCTAGATTTTATTGGTTCGGAGTCTTGTTTGAAAGGCAAAGCTTTGGTTGAACTTTGATTTGATCCTTGGAGCGAGGTAAGTGTCGTGGTTAACCTTGACTTGAGGGATTAGGATTTGTTTGTCTATTTACTACATGTTTAGATGCTGGGTACAACGTATATGTGAGGTGATGAGTAGTTATGTGTTGTTGTCGGGTTAAAGCATGCGGGTGGGAATTTTTCCTTGTAATTTATTGCTTACTTTGATTAGTTATTCATGCTTAGACTAGTTACTTATTAAATTGATCGTTCTTACCACGTTTATGGGCTTTTGTGATAATTGAGTATTTTTCCTAAAAGTGAGATTGGTATTGTGGAACCATTGTTAACGTAAGGCTTGTTCTTGTTATCCTATCTCCCTGATGTTACTTGTTCATTATTATATAGTAAGGGAGAGTGTTAGTGCACGAAGGGTGATGCAGTGTCGTATGTGAGTGTAAATGCACGAAGGGTGATGTCGTGTCATATTGTGAGTGTTAATGCACGAAGGGTGATGTCGTGCCATGTTATGTGAGTTAATTCATGACGGGTGATACCGTGCCGTATATATTGATTTATACTGAGAGTGGGAGTAAAAGCACGAAGGATGATGCCGTGCAGTATTCTTGTTCCGTTGTGAGGTTGTGCGTAAAAGCACGAAGTGTGATGGCGTGCAATTTTCTTCATCGTGCTTAATTATTTTTACGGGTTAAAGGTATATTGAATTTTCTGGTTATCATTTCCGCTTTATTTCTCGTATCTTGTATTCCCCTTTAGCATATCCCCCTCCCAATAGTACATGTTTAGCCTTTATTTGTTGTTATCCTGCATGTATATTGTTATTTGCACATGTTATTTTCGTGGGTGTCTTGTCATAGCCTCGTCACTACTTCGTCGAGGTTAGGCTCGTCACTTACGGAGTACATGGGGTCGATTGTACTTGTACTACACTCTGCATTTCTTGTGCAGACTTTGGTACCGGCCCTAACTATTCATGAGGCGTAGTAGCTTGGGTTTTCTCATTGGAGACTCGAGGTAGATTTGCTAGCGTCCGCAGAATTTGAAGTCCCCTTCTAATTTCCCTATTTTACTATTTCTTTTCGTTCAAAACAGTTGTATTTCTTTTAGACCCTGTTTGTAGAAAATCCTAGAAGCTCATGTGTTGTGACTCTAGATCCAGATTGTAGTAGATATTATGGGAATTTATGTTATTCCTCACTCAATTTTATTTCATTTTGGCTTAATTGAATTTATTTATTAAAATTGAATAACAATTGGCTTAACAGTTCTCTAACTTGGCTTGCCTAGCAAGTGAAATGTTAGGCGCCATCGCGGTCCCGAAGGTAGGAATTTTGGGTCGTGACAAGTTGGTATCAGAGCACTAGGTTCCCTAGGTCTCACAAGTCACGAGTAGGCTTAGTAGAGTTTAGAGGATTGATACGTACACGTATGTACTTATCTTCCATAGTCTATGAAGTTTAGTAACAAGTATACATCTATTCTTCTCTGTCGTGCGATTTTATTCTATCATTGCTGATTGAACTCTTCTAATCTTGTCCTTCCACAGATGGCGAGAACACATGCTACGTCTTCAGCTGGACAGCAGCCGTAGCTCCCAGTGGTAGCTCCTACGAGGGGCAAAGGTTGAGGCCACGCCAGAGGCCAAGGCAGGGGCAGAACTCAGCCCACAGCACGAGCAGTATCACCAACACTGGAGCCTCAGTGGAGTTTGATGAGGTGGTTCCAGCCCAAACTGTGCATGTTGGATGCTATAGTCCATTTGGTGGGCCTTATAGAGAGTGTGGCCTAAGCCGTTACATTTCCTATGGTACCATCCGTCTCTCAGGCTGTGGGAGGATCACAAACTCCCGCTACTCAAACTCCGGAGAAGATGGTTCCCCAGTATCATACTCTAATAGCCCCGCCAGCTGGGGTAGTTCAACGAGTTGTTCTGGAACAGGCCGATGATGGACCCGCCATGTCCTCTGAGTCTTTATGGATATTGGACAAGTTTACTAAGCTCTTTCCAGTTCACTTCACTGGTGCACCTTCAGAGGACCCCCAAGATTATATTGGCAGCTGTCATGAGGTGCTGCAAAACATGGGTATAGTTGAGACCAATGGGGTCGATTTTGCTGTATTTCAGATGATGGGTTCTGCCAAGAAATGCTGGAAGGATTATGTGTTGACGAGACCAGCTGGGTCGCCTGATCTTACCAGGGACCAATTCTCTTAACTCTTCCTAGATAAGTTCCTCCTTATCATATTGAGAGAGGATTATCATCGGCAGTTCGAGTGTCTCCAGCAGGGCAGTATGATTGTTACTTAGTACGAGACTCATGTTGGGATCTGGCCTGCCATGCTATTCTTCTCTTTCCTACCGAGAAAGAGAGAGAGGGTGAGGAGGTTTATTGAGGGACTTGCTTAGCCTATCAAATTATAGATGGCCAAGGAGGCCGGGAGTGAGATTGCTTTTCAGACTGCTTCCAATATCGCAAGGAGAGTCGAGAGGGTTCTTGCACAGGGGGGAGGTCAGGGGTCAGACAAGATGCCTCGTCATTACAGTGGATTTAGTGGTGCCTCGTTTGGAGGCAGGGTTACTTTTAGTAGAGGCCATCCTCCCATGCCGTTTCATTCAGCACTCCAGGCATCCTACGGTGCTTCAGGTGGTTGTTGCCCTAATATGCCTTACTCCGACCAGCTAGCCTACAATGTACCACCAACTCCTATTAGTGCACCTCCGCTCCAGAGTTTTCAGGGTGGTTGCTCATTTAGACAGGGTCAGTTTCAGGGTCAGCAGTCATAGCAGCTGAGGTCCTGTTATACTTGTGGTGATCCGAGGCACATTGCTAGATTTTTCCCTCGGGCATCGAGCAGTTCACAATATCAGGGTTCTCGTGCCATGGTCCCACCACCATTTTCTACACCGCCTGCCCAGCCAACCATAGGCAGGGGTAAGGCAGCCAGAGGTAGAGGTCAGACTGTTAGAGGTGGAGGCCAGCCAGTTAAAGGCTGTCCTGGGGATGTGGTTCCGAGTGGTAGGGCCCAACCCCGATGTTATGATTTCCCAGCCAAGCTTGAGGTTGAGTCATCTGAAGCTGTTATCATAGGTATTGTTTCAGTTTTCCATAGAGATTCTTCAGTTCTATTTGATATGTGCTTTACTTATTCCTATGTGTCCTCCTACTTTTCTTCATATCTAGTGGTGCCTCGTGATTCTTTGGGTGCTCCTGTGTATGTGTCCACACCTGTAGGAGATTCTATTATTGTAGATCATGTCTATCGTTTGTGTGTGGTTACTATTGTGAGTATTGAGACTAGCGTAGATCTTCTACTTCTCGATATGGTTGATTTTGATGTCATTTTGGGTATGGGTTGGCTGTCACCTTATCATGCTATATTGGATTGTCACGCCAAGACGGTGACCTTAGCCTTGCCGGGGTTTCCTTGATTAGAGTGGAGAATGACTTCTGGCCATTCTACAAGCAGGGTTATTTTTTATGTGAAGGCTCGGCATATGGTCGAGAAGGGGTGTCTAGCTTATTTGGCTTATGTCCGCGATTCTAGTGTGGATGTTCCTTCCCTGGATTCAGTGCCAGTTGTCTGTGAGTTTCCAGAGGTGTTTTCTGCAGACTTGTCAGGGTTGCCACCCGGCGGATCCTAAGAAGATTGAGGCAGTTCAGAACGGGCCTAGTCCTACTTTTGCCACGGAGATCCGGAGTTTCTTGGGTTTGGCGAGTTTACTGTCAGTTTGTAGAGGGTTTTCATCTATAGCAGCCTGTTGACCAGGTTGACCAAGAAGGGTTCCCGTTCAGATGGTCAGACAAGTGTGAGGAGAGCTTTCAGAAGTTCAAGACTACTTTGACTACGGTGCTAGTGTTGGTGTTGCCCACATATTCAGGATCTTGTACGGTAAATTATGATGCCTCTCGTGTTGGGCTCGGTGCAGTATTGATACAGGATGGAAGGGTGATTTCATATGTGTCGCGGCACTTGAAGGTTCATGAGAATAATTACCATGTCCATGACTTAGAGTTGGAAGCCATTGTTCATGCGCTGAATATTTGGAGGAACTATCTTTACGGTGTGTCTCTGAGGTTTTCACGGATCATCGGAGCCTTCAGTATTTTTTCAAGCAAAAGGATCTCAATTTGAGGCAGAGAAGGTGATTGGAGCTATTGAAAGACTATTATATCACTATCTTCTATCATCCCGGGAAGGCCAACGTGGTGGCCGACGCCTTGAGTAGAAAGGCAGCGAGTATGGGCAGCCTTGCAAACATTCCAGTCGGTGAGAGACCGCTTGCAGAAGATGTTCGGACTTTGGCTAATAATTTTGTGATATTGGATATTTCAGATCCTAGCCGTGTCCTAGCTTGTTCAGTGGCTCAGTCTTCCTTATTTGAGCATATCAGGGAGCGGCAGTATGACGACCCTCATTTGCTTGTCCTTAAAGACACAATGTGGTACGGTGGTGCCAAGCAGGCTATTGTTGGAGATGATGGAGTTTTGAGGATGCAGGGTCATATTTGTGTGCCCAATGTAGATGTACTTCATGAGTTGATTCTTGAGGAGGCCCACAGTTCCAAGTATTCTATTCATCCAGGTGCTGCCAAGATGTATCAGGACTTGCGGCAGCATTATTGGTGGAGGATAATGAAGAAGGATATAGTTTCACATGTATCACGGTGTCTAAATTTTCAGGAAGTAAAGTATGAGCATCAGAGACCTGGTGGTTTTCTTCAGAAGTTAGAGATTCATGAGCGGATGTGGGAGCGTATCATTATGGATTTCGTTGTTGGACTCCCACGGACTCAGAGGAAGTTCGATGCAGTTTGGGTCATTCTGGATAAGCTGACCAAGTAAGCTCATTTCATTCATGTGGCAGTTACGTATTCTTCAGAGCGGTTAGCTGAGATCTATATCCGTGAGATCGTCCATCTTCACGGTGTGCCCGTGTCTATCATTTGTGATCGGGGAACACAGTTCAACTCGCACTTCTAGAGGGAAGTACAGTGTGAGTTTGGCACGCAGGTTGAGTTGAGCACAATGTTTCATCCTCAGACAGACGGACAATTCGAGCACACTATTCAGATATTGGAGGATATGTTTCGCACTTGTGTTATAGACTTCAGAGGTTCTTCGGATCAGTTCTTGCCACTTGTGGAGTTTGCCGACAACAACACCTACCAGTCGAGCATTCAGATGGCTCCTTATGAGGCATTATATGGGAGGCAGTGCCGATCGCCAATTGGATGGTATGAGATGACTCGTTGCCTTGAGTTGAAAGGCAGCGAGTATGGGCAGCCTTGTGTATATTCCAGTCGGTGAGAGACCGCTTGCATCAGATGTTTGGACTTTGTCTAATCAGTTCGTGAGGTTGTGTATTTCATAGCCCAGTCGTGTTCTAGCTTGTACAGTCGCTCGGTCTTCCCTGTTTGAGCGCATGAGGGAGCGGCAGTATGACGACCCTCATTTGCTTGTCCTTAAAGACATAGTGCGTCACGGTGGTGCCAAGAAGGTTATTTTTGGAGATGATGGAGTTTTTAGGATCCAGGGTTGTATTTGTGTGCCCAATGTAGATGGACTTCATGAGTTGATTCTTGAGGAGGCCCACTGTTCCCGGTATTCTATTCATAGAAGTGCCGCCAAGATGTATCAGGACTTGCGGCATCATTATTGGTGGAGGAGAATGAAGAAGGATATAGTTGCACATGTAGCTCGGTGTCTAAATTCTCAGCAAGTAAAGTATGAGGAATAGAGACCTGGTTGTTTGCTTCAGAAGTTAGAGATTCCCGAGCGGAAGTGGGAGCGTATCACTATGGATTTCGTTGTTCTACTCCCACAAACTTAGGGAAAGTTTGATGAAGTTTGGGTCATTGTGGACAGGCTGAGCAAGTCAGCTCATTTCATTCATGTGGCATTATTTATTCTTCAGAGTAGTTAGCTGAGATCTACATCCACGAGATCGTCCGTCTTCACGGTGTGGCCGTGTCTATCATTTCTCACCGGGGAACGTAGTTCACCTCGCACTTTTGGAGGGCAGTATAGTGTGAGTTTTTTTTATCAAAGTCCACTAGGCACTGTGCCTAGGGTTGATTTTCATAAGTATAATATATAGTACAACAACAATGGAGTGGGACATAAACCTTACCTCCAAAAATAAGATGAAGGTGCATTTGGTTAAACATATATGGCAACCAAATGACCCCTGAACACTGTGGTGAGTTAGACCTATGATGATGTACCAATTGTCTATCCAGTAATGATAGACAGTTGGATGTACAGAATAAAATTTAAGTAAGCCTAGGTCAACTATACAAAAATGCACAAATGATCCTAAATCTACTAAATAAAAAGGTTGGAAGATTATCTTCCAAATACAACAAATTTTACATCTTGTGAGAGTGTAAAATTGTCCTAGAAAAAATGGTAAACACCATAATCTAGTGGAGGGGGATATCTTCCACTTTTCTTTGGCATTGATGACAATGGAATCCAAATGGAAGATAACTATCAAAAGAGTTCCTAAAGGAGAGGTGTTTAACTACAGTTGTCTGATGATTTTGACAGAAGAGAGTGGGCATCTTGCTGCTTTAATTATCCAGCTGAGTCTGAAACCTGTAGTGTGTGCACAGGACTGGAGAGTTGGATCTGGTGCCTCAAGAAATTCCTGTTGATTGCTTGTATAAATGGAATGTTGTTGTAAATGTGTTTGCTGCTGATGGCATGCCCGGGTGTTGGCCTGCTGTAGAAGAATCAGATGCAATGAGGGTTCATTCAAAGGTGCTTTTTGTGTAATTTTGAAGTTGAAAGTGAGCTTCTGATAGTCCTTGCAATTTCTAGTAGGTTTGCTTTGACAGGCCCCGAAAAACGGACGCAATTACAGGAGGTTGAGCATATGAAATGCTGATACCACTCCTTGCAATTGCCTCAGTATTTTGAACCTGTCCCTAGAACTTGCAAAAAGAAACAAACAGATTAGAAAGATACCTACTGCTCCCAGGTTCTTGTGTGCACTGGGAACATTTGTGAAGATCAAGTTGTCATGGTTATTTATTGGTGGTTGGATGTGAGATGAAGAGTGATGTTGACTTGGGAAGATGAAAGGTGGTGTGTTACATTTTTGTGGAAGGAGAAATTCTGCTCCCAGGTTCATGTGTTTTCTGGGAGCATATTAGAGACTTGGAATGTGGTCAAAGGGGGTTGGGATGTAACTGACTAGGGTTTGATGGAGGTGTTGTGTTTGGGATACAACATTTGGTGGTTTGTTGTGGGTATTGGAGCACAAATGCTTGCTATTAGGTGGGTGGCTGCATCTGGGAAACAGATAGTAGAAATTAGTGTCCTGCTCTGCTGGTATGCTGATTGCAGGACCTTTTTTCACTTGAAACTCTTGCTGCAGTTGTTGTGGTGATGGTGTATTTTTTAATTCCTGGGTGGATGTGATATGCTTGGAAAGCACAGGATTGGAAAGCCCAGAAACAAATTTTGAGATAGATATAAATGCAGAGTTCTGCAACTGGAACTGCTGCTGCACTCAATTGATATGCTTCCAGGAGAATGAACATCATGGATGTTAATACCACATCCTGTGAGTACATCAATTGAGCGAACACCATGGAATGATTTAACCAGCAAAAAAGAAAACTGAATTAGAGAAAAACTGGGCATTTCTGCCAAATTCCTGTGTCTATTTTTTGTAGAGAGTTTTTTGAATTGCAAAATGGAAGAGTTTGCTCCGAGGTTCTTGGGGGTTCTGAGAGCATATGTACCGAGGGTGTGTTTTGGTGCACTTTTATGGGATGTGAAGTGCATTTTCTTTTGGATTTCACTATATTTTTTCCTGCAACTATGTAAACAGGTGTGCTTTTTGTGCTTTTTGTGCTCATAGTTGCATTATGTGTGTGTGTGTGTTGGGAACTGCTCTTGTCCATTGATCATTCCTCAGTAGATTGAACAACATTGCTGTTAATACTACACTCTGAGGAAGGGCCAATGGAATGTGCAGTCTCATAATGATGGTACCTGCAAGAAAGAAACAAAGGTTAGCCTGGGCAGTGATTGCCCTCACTTGGTGTATGGTGTGATTCATTTGGACTGATAGATGTTTCCCCTTCTTTGAAATATCTTCAACCATATCCATGAGAAGTAGAAGAGGAGCTTGCAGTTTGTGGAGATACCGGAAGCATGTTTGGTTTCTTGTGCTTGAAGGCTGGGGTATCCAAGTGGTCCTACACAATTTGGCCCCTGATGTGAGATGGGAGTGAGGAAACAGTGGTGAAGTTGGTTAATGTAGTGAAGTCATGGCTTAGTTTTGGAAGAGAATCAGCGGGACCATTTGCTTCTCTGTATACATGAGAAACTTTGAATTCCACAAAGTGAGTGCACAGAAGCCTGAGTTGGGAAAACATCATATTCAAGACCCATGGTGAATCATTATCCTCTGTCAACCATCTTACCAGAAGAGCTGAGTCTGCTTCTAAATGGATTCTGGGGATTCCATTGTCCAAACACCATTGAACTCCTTCTGGCTGCTTCAGATTCAACATAATTGTTGTTACCCTCCCCCAAAGGAATAGTCATTGCATAAATGAATTGATCATGGTGATCTCTGATGATAACACCACCTCAAATCTTTCTAGGATTAGTCATTGCACTCCCATCAGAGTTGATCTTAACAAATCCATTGTCAGGTTTGTGCCATGTGACTTGAACTGAGGTAGTGTAATGTTGAAGGTTTTCAATGAAGAAATAAATTTCCCCACAGTTAAAATGCCACTGAAGATCTGGAAAGTTAGATCTTAGGAGTAGGTTGATGTCAGAGTTGATAGAGTAGAGGACTCTAGTAAGGGATGAGGATTTTGCCCCATACTTTACACTGCATCTGTTCTTCCATAAGTTCAAACAGATGATGATGGGGAGGGTATCTAAAATGAGCTTCTACATAGAATTATGGCTTTTCAGCATCCACTATTTCATCAGAAGCAGTCTCAGAGGGAGGTTCTCAGTTTGAATGCCCACATGGCCTCCATATTTCTTCCATATGATTCTTGCAAAATTCCTAGAACTGAATAGATGGTCTACTGTTTCAAGACCATACATAGAACATCATACACACCTGGACATAGTAGGACTGCTGAACCTTAGCACTCTATCATCAGTTGGTAACTTGTTTCTAAGTGCTCTCCACAGGCAGAAGGACCACTTGAAAGGAATCTTCCTATGCCAAGTCATCATGTTGGTGAAATTGGGGTTTTTTTTATTTCTGATAAGATCCCATGAAGAAGCACATGTAAACTTTACCTTGACAGTAGGAGTCCAGATATGTTTATCAGAGAGGTCAGGGTTAAAATAGATGATTGTCTGCATGATCTCTGAAATTTTGTGAGCTAGGGCATTTTCATTGAGCTTTTGAAGGTCCTAATGGCCTTCATTCCAGAAATAGGACACTGATATGTTACCAGGTCTGCCCCCAATTGTTCTGCTATATGCCAAGGGTCCTGAGCCAAGCCAATTATCCCACCAAAAGATGCATTTCCCATTATGAAGCCTCCAGTGAATTACTCTTTCTGCTTCTTTCTTATTGAGCATCATTCTGTTCCAAGTTTGTGATTGGTCTGAATGCCATTTCTTGAATATGGGGTTTGATCTTTGACAGTATTTTTCTTTCAGGAATGAACTCCAAAGGGAGTTTGCAATTATGAAATGCCACAATTGCTTTAGTTCCATGGCTTTACAGGAGTCATGGATAGTTATGAAACCAATACCACCTTCATTGAGAGGGAAGGATAACTTCGACCATGATGCCCAGTGATACTTGTGTTTGTCTTTATCCATTCCCCAAAGGAAGTTAGCTGTCAACCTTTCAATTTGCTTCATGACAGTCTTGGTGGGGATACTGCTTATAGTAGATGAATTGGTAAGGATTGAAGAACATACTTGATTTGGGCTGCCCTACCACCATAGGATAATATCTTGCCATGCCACCCTTTGACTCTTCCTACCACCTTAGAGGTCAGACCATTGAAGTGCATTATCCTGCTCCTACCAGTATACAGTGGGTAGCCCAGGTATGTGAGTGGTAAGTCTTTTCTAGTAAAACATGTCTCTTGATGAATTCTTCTGACAATACTTGGCAATGCAGAGGAGGCAGTCATAAAGTGACTCTTGAGTTTGTTGATGAGTTGGCCAGATGTGTTCTCATAATTGTTCCGAATCCGCATGATTTTTCTAAGGGAAGTTCTTCTGCCAAAGGTGAAGATGATGATATCATCTGCAAAACTTAGATGGTCGATTTGAGGACCTCTCTTCTCCATGTAAAATCCATGAAACAGATGATCGTGATTCAGGGTGTTGAGAATTCTAGACAGTAGCTCAGGTCCTATGATGAATAGGGAAGGAGCTAGTGGATCACCATGTTTGAGGTCTCTTGTAGATTGAAAAACTCCACGTCTGGTGCCATTAATAATGACTGAATACTAGTTGTTGGACATTGTTCTCCAAATCATGTCAATGATCATTTCACTGAATCACATCCCCCCGATCATAATGCATGTGAAGCTCCAGGATACTCTGTCATAGGCCTTGGCCATATCAAGCTTGATGACCACATTTGATACCACAGTTGACTTCTTGATACTATGCACAATTTCTTGTGCAAGCATAATGTTTTCAGAAATATTCCTGCCCTTTACAAAGCTTGATTGGTTTGCAGAAATTATCTTTGGCAGTATGAGGCCTAGCCTTGAGTAGATAACCTTGGAAATAATCTTGTTGATGAAGTTGATAAGACTGATTGGCCAAAATTCTGTGAGACTGTTAGGGAATTCAACCTTAGGAAGGAGAAAAAGTCATGCATTGGTCATGTATCTAGGCATTGAACTGCCTCTGAAGAATGCCAAAACAACATTGAGTAAATACTCCTTGATACTTCCTAACATGATTGATAGAACTTCCCATTCATTCCATTAGGTCCTGATGCACTAGTAGGATTCATGGAGAAGACAATATCCTTGAGCTCTGTCATAGATGGATTCCTGGTGAGTGTTGCATTGTCATCACTAGATATCATGGTTGGGATGATGGACAACATGTCTTCTCTAATAACTGAACCTGGGTCTGTGAAGAGGTTTTGAAAGTAGTCACAGATAGCCTTCCCAATATTTTCATCCCCCTGGAACCATTCACCCTCCTCATTCTTAATTTTTTGGACGTACAATTTCCTTCTTCTTCCTCTAATTAAGCTGTGGAAGTATCTAGAATTGGAATCCCCTTCTTTGAACCATTGTAGTTGTGTTTTTTGTTTCATAACATCCTGCTCGACCTTCAAATTTCTAACATATTGAGCCTTAAGCTCATTGAGAGTTGCTCTGTCAGTATCTGTGTTTGTCTGGGCCCAGATCATCTCTGCATCCTTCACATTTTGCTCAACTTCTTTAGCTTTTTGGAAGATATCCCCATATTTTTGTCTAGAACAAAGACTTAGAGCATGACTTAGTACTTTCATTTTCTTGTGAAAAATCGACATAGCACTAACTCTAACATCTTTGTTCCAAATTTCTGAAACCAAGGGTAGAAAGCTTTTGTTATTCACCCAACAGTTGAGGAATTTGAAGTACTTTTTGCCACTGTCTTGCCTTATATGGAGTTCCAAGAGTAAGGGGTTGTGATCAGATCCTGCTGAAGCTAGGTGAGAGATTGTGGTAGCAGGAAAGGCTTCTAACCAGTAATCATTGGCTAGTACCTATCTAGCCTTTTCCATATAATAGAACATTGCCCCCTTCCACTATACAATGTATATTTAGGTCCATAGAAGCCCAAGTCCACAAGGCCACGGTCCTCCATCATGGTCAAAAAATCAAGACTCTTGGACATCTGGTATGGAATGCCACCAATCTTTTCTTCTACAGAAGCAATGACATTAAAATATCCTATGACACACCATGGTACACTGCAGGTAGTTGATTTCTGCCTTAGAGTTCCCCACAATGGCTTTCTGAGAACTGGCTTGCATTTGGCATAGATGACTATAGGTTAAACAAGTTGCCATTTTCAACATGCTTCATTTCCAAATACAGTTGTTGTTCATCATGATCTAGAACCTTAGCAGAAAAATCCTCATCCCAAAATACCCAGATCTTATCATTGACATTAGCAGCAACTTGATACATTGAGAGTTGGATTTTGAAGGATTTGATGCGAGAATTGTCTAGGAAAGGTTCAAGGACATCAATGAAGGAAAGTTTGTGAATATCTTTCAGGATTTTGAGCCTTTCAATGACTCCAGAGGGCCTGATGCCTCTTTCATTCCAAATGATTGTAATAATCATTGGAAGGAGGATTTTAGGTTTTGTTTTGGTGGGACACTGCTACTTATAGCAGCTCTACTCCTGGTTAGCCTTGGTGAGGGACTCTTTCTGGATGAAACTATTGCAGAAGCATCATTTTCGTAATTTGAATGTTTATTCACTGCAGGAATTAGGAGATCACAGTGTTGTTCCTTTTCAAGATCTTCATTACTAGAGTCATTGTCAACATCTTGTTCCCTAATTATTTCATCCTCATATTCAATTGGTTTGTATTCATCTTGCTGAGGGTTATATCTGCTGAGAGGACATTCCTCCAGGACCATTTCTAAAGGATTCAAGTGATGGTTTTTTCTAGGGGTGTTGGTAAGAACATAAGTGGCTTTGTGTATTTTGGATGTGGGGTTTTCATCATAGGTGGGTAGATCTGATTCATTTCCATCTGAGGTTGGTTCTTTATTAGATAACAGAGGTTGGGAAAGGGAAGTATTGAATATTACTGAATTCCTGTAAGCAGTGGATTCCTCTATTGCATTAGGATCAGACCTGAATCTTTGCTGGATTGCAGGGCTCAACAACTGGGTATTATCAGGTGGTTCATTGATGTTGATTCCTGCATTTTGTTTCCTCATTTCTTGACTTCTTTTTTGGTTGGGTTTGTTTTTTTGGTTTAGGATCTTGTATATTGAAACCTGCAGAGGCGTGGGCTTTTCCTTTCAATAATCTCCTGACCTGATCATCTTCTAGTCTTGGTGAGTCCTCTTCAGAGCTGATGATTTCACAATGCTCAACTTTATCAGAGGATTGTTAAACATGCTGATTATTAGGGCTGGGAAGAGTGGTAGCAGAGGATATATAGTCCAACCTATGGTCAGCCAATTGTGCCTCTACAAATTTATGCAGAACATGAGGAAACCCCACCCTTGTTGGTGCCCTTTCCTTTCTATAGGTTTCTCCTGACTATTCTCCATTCCTCCGTGAAATTCTTTATGAGACATAACACCAGGGGGAAGTTGGGATTGGGAAACAGGATTCTGGGTATCAAAATCATTCACAACTACATCAGCAGTACCTGACTGCTGATTGGATTTAGTCTGTTGGTCATTTGCAGCAACAGATGATTAATTTGGCTGTTGTCTTTGCATGTATACCTGCTGCTGCTTCTTGTTTAGAGAATTCCCTTTAAAAAAAAATTCTCCTTTGTGTTTGCCAGTCATCTTTTGGTGGAGCTGTTTCTTCATTTTCAACTTGATTTTCCTTTTGGTGTTTTGTTGCCTTTGAGTTATCAGTTTGGTCTTGCCCCCATTTTTTTGTTTTTTCCTTGTGGATTATTGTGTTGTTGTTGTCTAATGGTTGAAGTGTTTTCTGTGGATTTCTGTTGAATGTTGGACTGTGAGGTTCATGCTGCATCTTTTTCTTCCTTCTTTTTTCTTTGAATTTCAGAGTCACTGATCTTGACTAGACAGGCTTGCACAGAGTGGCCAAGGTGTCTACAATGGATACAATAGGTAGGAATGTTGTCATATTGGACTTCAAGCCATTGGCCATCACCATTTACATCTTGGTCTTCATCATACCCTAACTAGACATGAGGTGGTCTTTCCTTGGTGAGATCAATCTGCATCTTTACTTTGACCACACTACCTCTAGTCTTCTGAAAAGATGCTAGATCAAGAAAGTGAGCTGTTCCAATTGGAGATAATAGAGGAGTGAGTATCTCCATATAATAGATATTCCATGGCAGTTCAGGTATCATAAACCATATCGCAACAATTGGAGAATCTTCATTTGGCTTGAAGATAGGGTTACGTGCTTCTATTCTCATCATTTGACCTTGTATGTACATGTGTTGTTTGGACCATATTGTGGAATGGTCATATTCATTATCAAGGTCAATATACAATGTCTTTGCATTGAAGTGGGCTATTTTAACCCCACCCCTGAGTTCAGTCTGAGCAATGAAGCTTTTACTGTTGACTTCCATCCTTGGCATGGTGTATTGAAACTTACCCACAACTGTGAACATACATCTATTAGCAAATTTGACCATGTAGTCTTTCCTTTTGAAGATCACAACAGGCTTACCTTGTTTGGTTGTGAAAACTGGGGATGTGAACTTTAGTGGAGCAATTTCTGCTTCATGCCTGGCCCTCAATCTTGTAGCATAGGACTGATTAACTGTTGGAGGTGGATGAGGGGATTGATTAGTAGGTTGTTTGGCTTTGTATTGACTAGCATTAAGCTGGGTGGTATTGGCATTAACTGTGTTGGGTTGGGGAGGCTGGGCAGCTCTTTCTTGAGGTTTGGGGATATTCTTTTGCTTTTTTCTAAGGATGTTTGGTCTCTCAAAATTAGAAGACACCTTAAGAGAGGAGGTGTGAGGTGGGGCAGCCTGTTTAGATTGCTGAGGTTCAGAGATAGAAGGAAGATTACCTGAGGTTGGGTTGTGTGATGAAAGGTGTGGGGTTTGGCTTCTTTTATCAGGAGATGGTCTTGGTACATTTGACAATGTAGCAAGGGCCTCATTTAGTCGGTTTTGATCAGTAAGGTCACCTGGGGCATCAATGGTTGCCAATTTTGCATCTGAAGAAGTGGTTGAGTCATTTCGTCGAGCACCTGTGGAAGTTAAGTCTGCAGAAGTGCCCATTTGGATACTCGACGAGATTGGATCATTTCAAAGTTGGTTTGATGATTTGGAAACACTCTCCTGGGTTGCAGGAATTGTTTGGCATTGGCTTTGGGCCATTTGGTTCACCATAACACCGTGCTCGATCAAATGGTGGAGTTCTGAACATTTCCTTTGATCGTGGTGATGAATTTCCACGTTAGATTTCCATGAAGCTTTGTGAACTTTCTCCTTAGGTGATGCACAGGCATTTGCAGCTGGTTGTTGCAAACAAATTTTCCTAGAAAGGAGGGTGGCATTTTGTCGAACACTTGGGGAAGCTGGACTGCCTTGGATGAACGATTGCACCATTGGAGGAATTGGTTGATACCCATGTGAAATTGGAGATCCTAACATGTTCTCCTTATCAAGATAAACATTTTGGTACCAAGCATTTCCGTTTTGATTGGGTGGAACTCCATATCCGGCCACCTCTATGCCGCAGGTGATTTTCATTTGGTCGTTGTTGGTGACTTCCACGATGGAATTGGTTGTTTTTTGGTGGCGAGGTACGCCTTGTGATGGAGAAAAATCTCCACGGAGTGGAATTCCATTTTTTGACCCAGAATAGCCTTTGGAACTTTTAAGATCTCCCAGGCGATTTGTTGCTATAATGATTTCAACGCCTTTTCGAAGAGCCGTAGCGATTGGGATGGAGTCTTGAACAGATTCTTGTATGGATGTGTGCGCATTCAGAGGGCTCTTATTTCGTATTTGGTCTGGTGGTTTTTGGTCACCGGACGGCGGAGCAGTGGCCATGCCGGCAAAATCTGGGCACTATTCACCGTTGTCGCCTTTATTTTATTTTACCAACAGGTAGATGCTTATACAGTGTGAGTTGGGCACGCAGGTTGAGTTGATCAGAGCGTTTCATCCTCAGACAGACGGACAATTCGAGCGCACTATTCATATATTGGAGGATATGCTTCGCGCTTGTATTATAGACTTCGAAGGAACTTGGGATCAGTTTTTGCCACTTATGCAGTTTGCCTGCAACAACACCTATCACTCGAGCATTCAGATGGCTCCCTATGAGGCATTATATGAGAGGCGGTGTCGATCGCCAATTGGATGGCTTGTGCCGACGCCTTGCTTGAGTAGAAATGCAGCGAGTATGGAAAGCCTTGCATACATTCCAGTCGGTGAGATAACACTTGTATCAGATGCTCGTACTTTGCCTAATCAGTTAGTGAGGTTGGATATTTTAGAGCCCAGTCGTGTCCTAACTTGTACAGTCGCTCAGTCTTCCTTATTTGAGCCCATCAAGGAGCGGCAGTATGACGACCCTCATTTGCTTGTCCTTAAAGACATAATGTGGCACGATGGTGCCAAGTAGGTTATTGTTGAAGATGATTGATTTTTGAGTATGTAGGGTCGTATTTATGTGCCGAATGTGGATGGACTTAATGATTTGATTCTTGAGGAGGCCCACAGTTCCCGGTACTCTATTCATCCAGGTGCCGCCAAGATGTATCAGGACTTGCAGCAGCATTATTGGTGGAGGAGAATGAATAAGGATATAGTTGCACATGTAGCTCGGTGTCTAAATTTTCAGAAAGTAAAGTATGAGCGTCAGAGACCTGGTGGTTTGCTTCAGAACTTAGAGATACCTGAGCGGAAGTGGGAGCATATCACTATGGATTTCGTTGTTACAGTCCCACGGACTCAGAGGAAGTTCGATGCCGTTTGAGCCATTGTGGACAGGCTGGCCAAGTCAACTCATATCATTTATGTGGCAGTTATTTATTCTTCAGAGCGGTTAGTTGAGATCTACATCCGCGAGATCATCCGTCTTCACGGTGTGCCCATGTCTATCATTTCTGACCGGGGAACGCAGTTCACCTCGCACTTCTGGAGGGAAATTCAGTGTGACTTGGGCACGCAGGTTGAGTTGAGCACATCGTTTCATCCTCAGACAGACGGGCAGTTCGAGCGCACTATTCAGATATTGGAGGATATGCTTCGCGCTAGTATTATAGACTTCAGAGGTTCTTAGGATTGGTTCTTGCCACTTGCGCAGTTTTCCTACAACAATACCTACTAGTCGAACATTCAGATGGCTCCCTATATGACATTATACGGGAGGCGGTGCCGATCGCCAATTGGATGGTTTGAGACAATACCTTGCCTTCAGTAGAAAGGCAGCAAGTATGGGAAGCCTTGCATACATTCCAATCGGTGAGAGTTGATTCTTGAGGAGGCCCACAGTTCCCAGTATTCTATTCATCCAGGTGCCACCAAGATGTATCAGAACTTGCGGCAGCATTATTGGTTGAGGAGAATGAATAAGGATATAGTTGCACATGTAGCTCGGTGTCTAAATTTTCAGCAAGTAAAGTATGAGCATCAAACACCTGGTGGTTTGCTTAAGAAGTTAGAGATTCCTGAGCGAAAGTGGGAGCGTATCACTATGAATTTCGTTATTGGACTCCCACGGACTTAGAGGAAGTTCGGTGCAGTTTGGGTCATTGTGGAGAGGCTAACCAAGTTAGCTCATTTCATCCTTGTGGCAGTTTCTTATTCTTCAAAGCAGTTAGCTGAGATCTACTTCCGCGAGATCGTCCGTCTTCACGGTGTGCCCATGTCAATCATTTTTTATCAGGGAACACAGTGCACCTTGCACTTCTGAAGGGCTGTACAGTGTGAGTTGGGCACACATGTTGAGTTTAGCACAATGTCTCATCCTCACACAGACGGATAGTTCGAGCGCACTATTCAGATATTGGAGGATATGCTTCATGCTTGTGTTATAGACTTTGGAGGTTCTTGGGATCAGTTCTTTCCACTTGCGGAGTTTTCCTACAACAATACCTACTACTCGAGCATTCAGATGTCTCCTTATGAGGCATTATACGGGAGGCGGTGTCGATCGCCAATTGGATGGTTTCAGATAACGTGTTGCCTTACATTGAAAGGCAGCAAGTATGGGCAGCCTTGCGTACATTCCAGTCGATGAGAGACCGCTTGCATCAGATGTTCGGAATTTTTCTAATCAGTTCGTGAGGTTGGATATTTCGGAGCCCAGTCGGGTCCTAGCTTGTACAGTCGTTCGGTCTTCCTTGTTTGAGTGCATCAGGGACCGGCAATATGACGACCCTCATTTGCTTGTCCTTAAAGACATAGTGCGGCACGGTGGTGCTAAGAAGGTTATTTTTGGAGATGATTGAGTTTTGAGGATGCACAGTTGTATTTGTTTTCCAAAAATAGATGGACTTCATGAGTTGATTCTTGAGGAGGCCCATAGTTCCCGGTATTCTATTCATCCAGGTGCCGCCATGATGTATCAGGACTTGCGGCAGCATTATTGGTGGAGGAGAATGAAGAAGGATATAGTTGCACATGCAACTAGGCCTCTAAATTTTTAGCAACTACAGTATGAGCATCAGAGACCTCGTGGTTTACTTCAAAAGTTAGAGATTCCTGAGCGGAAGTGGGAGCGTATCACTATGGATTTCCTTATTGGAATCCCATAGATTCAGAGGAAGTTCGATGCAGTTTGGGTCATTGTGGACAGGCTGACCAGTCAGCTCATTTCATTCATATGAAAGTTACTTATTCTTCAGAGCGGTTAGCTGAGATCTAAATCTGCGAGATCGTCTCTCTTGAAAGTGTGCCCGTGTCTATCATTTCTGACCGGGGTACGCAGTTTACCTCGCACTTCTGGAGGGAAGTATAGTGTGAGTTAGGCAGCACAGCGTTTCATCCTTAGACAGACGGACAGTTCGAGCACACTATTTAGATATTAGAGGACATGATGCGCGCTTGTGCTATAGAATTCAAAGGTTCTTGGGGTCAGTTATTGCCTTTTATGGAGTTTGCCTACAACAACACCTACTAGTCGAGCATTCAGATGGCTCCCTATGATACATTATACGGGAGGTGGTGCCCATCGACAATTGGATGGTTTGAGCCAACGCCTTGCCTTGAGTAGAAAGGCAGCGAGTATGGGCAGCCTTGCGTACATTATAGTCAGTGAGAGATGCTTGCATCAGGTATTCGGACTTTGGCTAATCAGTTCATGAGGTTGGATATTTCAGAGCCCAGTAGTGTCCTAGCTTGTACAGTCGCTCGGTCTTCCTTGTTTGAGCGCATCAAGGAGCGGTAGTATGACAACCCTCATTTTCTTGTCCTTAAAGACACAGTGCGGCACTGGGGTGCCAAGCAGGTTATTGTTTGAGATGATAGAGTTTTGAGGATGCAGGGTCGTATTTGTGTGCCCAATGTAGATAGACTTCATGAGTTGATTCTTGAGGAGGCCCACAGTTCCTGGTATTCTATTCATCCAGGTGCCGCCAAGATGTATCAGAACTTGCGGTAGCATTATTGGTGGAGGAGAATGAAGAAGGATATAGTTGCACATGTAGCTCGGCGACTAAATGTTTAGCAAGTAAAGTATGAGCACCAGAGATCTAGTTGTTTGCTTCAGAAGTTAGAGATTCCTGAGCGAAAGGGGGAGCGTATCACTATGGATTTCTTTTTTGGACTCCCACATACTTAGAGGAAGTATGATGCAGTTAGGATCATTGTGGATAGGCTGAGAAAGTCAGCTCATTTCATTCATGTGGCAGTTACTTATTCTTCAGAGCGGTTACCTGAGATATACCTATGTAAGATCATCCGTCTTCACACTGTGCCCGTGTCTATCATTTCTAGTCGGGGTACGCAGTTCACCTCTCACTTCTGGATGGAAGTACAGTGTGAGTTGGGCATGCAAGTTGAGTTGAGCACAACGTTTCATCCTCTGACAGATAGACAGTTCGAGTGCACTCTTCAGATATTGGAGAATATGCTTCGCACTTGTGTTATAGACTTCAGAGGTTTTTGGGATCAGTTCTTACCACTTGCGGAATATACCTACAACAACACCTAGCAGTCGAGCATTCAGATGGCTCCCTATGAGCACTTATATGGGAGGTGGTGCCGATTTCCAATTGGATGGTTTGAGTCGACGTCTTGCCTTGAGTAGAAAGGCAGTGAGTATGGGCAGCCTTGTGTACTTTCCAGTTGGCGAGAGACCGCTTGCATGAGATGTTCGGACTTTAGCTAATCAGTTCGTGAGGTTGTATATTTTAGATCCCAGTAGTATCCTAGCTTGTACAGTCGCTCGGTCTTCCTTGTTTGAGCGCATCAGGGAGCGGCAGTATGACAACCCTCATTTGCTTGTCCTTAAAGACACAGTGCGGCACTGGGGTGCCAAGCAGGTTATTGTTTGAGATGATGGAGTTTTGAGGATGTAGGGTCATATTTGTGTGCCCAATGTAGATGGACTTCATGAGTTGATTCTTGAGGAGGCCCACAGTTCCCGATATTCTATTCATCCAGGTGCCGCCAAGTTGTATCAGGACTTTCGGAAGCATTATTGGTGGGAGAAGAATGAAGAAGGATATAGTTGCACATGTAGTTTGGTATCTAAAGTTTCAGCAAGTAAAGTATGAGCATCAGAGACTTGGTGGTTTGCTTCAGAAGTTAGGTATTCCTGAGCGGAATTGGGAGCGTATCACGATGGATATCATTGTTGGACTTCTGAAGACTCAGATAAAGTTCGATGCAGTTTGGGTCATTGTGGACACGTTGACCAAGTCAACTCATTTCATTCATGTGGTAGTTACTTACTTTTTAGAGCGGTTCACTGAGATCTACATCCGCGAGATCGTCCGTCTTCATGGTGTGCCCGTGTCTATCATTTCTGATCGTGGTACGCAGTTCACCTCGCACTTCTAAAGGGCAGTACAATGTTAGTTGGGCACGCGGGTTGAGTTGAGCACAATGTTTCATCCTCAGACTGGCGGACAGTTCGAGTGCACTATTCAGATATTGGAGGATATGCTTCGCGCTTGTGTTATCGACTTCGGAGATTGTTGGGATCAGTTCTTGCCACTTGCAGATTTTGCCTACAACAACACCTACCAGTCGAGCATTAAGATGGCTCCCTATGAGGCATTATACGAGAGGCGGTGTTGATCGCCGATTGGATGGTTTGAGTTGATGCCTTCCCTTGAGTAGAACGGCAACACGTATCGGCAGCAAGTATCGGCAGCCTTGCGTACATTCCAATCGGTAGAGACCGCTTACATCAGATGTTCGGACTTTGGCTAATCAGTTCGTGAGGTTGGATATTTTATAGCCTAGTCGTGTCCTAGCTTGTACAATCGTCGGTCTTCCTTGTTTGAGCGCATCAGGGAGCGACAATATGACGACCCTCATTTGCGTATCCTTAAAGACATAGTGTAGCACGGTAGTGCCAAGCAGGTTATTATTGGAGATGATGGAGTTTTGAGGATGCAGGGTCTTATTTATGTGCCCAATGTATATGCACTCTATGAGTTAATTCTTGAGGAGGCCCAAAGTTCTCGGTATTCTATTCATCCAGGTGCCACCAAGATGTATCAGGACTTGCGGCAGCATTATTGGTGTAGGAGAATGAAGAAGGATATAGTTTCAAATGTAGCTCGGTGTCTAAATTTTCATCAAGTAAAGAATGAACACCAGAGATCTAGTGGTTTGCTTCAGAAGTTAGATATTCCTGATCGGAAGTGGGAGCGTATCACTATGGATTTCGTTGTTGGACTCCCACAGACTCAGAGAAAGTATGATGCAGTTTGGGTCATTGTGGACAGGTTGACAAAGTCAACTCATTTTATTCATATGGCAGTTACTTATTCTTCAGAGTGGTTAGCTGAGATCTAAATCTTTGAGATCGTCCGTCTTCTTGGTGTGCCCGTGTCTATCATTTCTGATCGGGGTACACAGTTCACCTCTCACTTCTGGAGGGAAGTACAGTATGAGTTGGGCATGCAGGTGGAGTTGAGCATAACATTTTATCCTTAGACAGACAGACAGTTTGAGCGCACTATTCAGATATTGGATAATATGCTTCGCACTTGTGTTATAGACTTTAGAGGTTCTTGGGATCAGTTCTTGCCACTTCCGGAGTTTTCCTACAACAACACCTACCAGTCGAACATTCAGATGGCTCCCTATGAGACATTATATGGGAGGCGGTGCCGATTTCCAATTGGATGGTTTGAGCCGACGCCTTGCCTTGAGTAGTAAGGCAGCGAGTATGGGCATCCTTGCGTACATTCATGTCGGTGTGAGACCGCTTGCATCAGTTGTTCGGACTTTGGCTAATCAGTTCATGAGGTTGGATATTGCAGAGCCCATTCATGTCCTAGCTTGTACAGTCGCTCGGTCTTCCTTGTTTGAGCGCATCAGGGAGCGGCAGTATGAAGACCCTCATTTGCTTGTCCTTAAAGAAACAATGTTGCACGGTGGTGCCAAGAGGTTATTGTTTGAGATGATGGAGTTTTGAGGATGCAGCGTCGTATTTGTGTGCCCAATGTAGATGGACTTCATGAGTTTATTCCTGAGGAGGCCCACAATTCCCGATACTCTATCTATCCAGGTGCTGCCAAGTTGTATCAGGACTTGCGGCAGCATTACTGGTGTAGGAGAATGAAGAAGGATATAGTTGCAAATGTAGCTCGGTGTCTAAATTTTCATCAAGTAAAGAATGAGCACCATAGACCTAGTGGTTTGCTTCAAAAGTTAGAGATTCCTGAGTGGAAGTAGGAGAGTATCACTATGGATTTCGTTGTTGGACTCCCACAGACTCAGAGAAAGTATGATGCAGTTTTGGTCATTGTAGACAGGTTGACAAAGTCAGCTCATTCTATTCATATAGCAGTTACTTATTCTTCAGAGTGGTTAGCTGAGATCTAAATCTGTGAGATCGTCCGTCTTCTTGGTGTGCCCGTGTCTATCATTTCTGATCGGGGTACGCAGTTCACCTCTCACTTCTGGAGGGCAGTACAGTATGAGTTGGGCATGCAGGTTGAGTTGAGCATAACATTTCATCCTTAAACAGACAGACAGTTTGAGCGCACTATTCAGATATTGGAGAATATGCTTCGCACTTGTGTTATAGACTTCAGAGGTTCTTGGGATCAGTTCTTGCCACTTCCGATGTTTTCCTACAACAACACCTACCAGTCGAACATTCAGATGGCTCCCTATGAGGCATTATATGGGAGGCGGTGCCTATTTCCAATTGGATTGTTTGAGTCGACGCCTTGCCTTGAGTAGTAAGGCAGCGAGTATGGGCAGCCTTGCGTACATTCATGTCGGTGTGAGACCGCTTACATCAGTTGTTCGGACTTTGGCTAATCAGTTCATGAGATTGGATATTGCAGAGCCCATTCATGTCCTAGCTTGTACAGTCGCTCAGTCTTCCTTGTTTGAGCGCATCAGGGAGTGGCAGTATGACGACCCTCATTTGCTTGTCCTTAAAGAAACAGTGCTGCACGGTGGTGCCAAGAGGTTATTGTTTGAGTTGATGGAGTTTTGAGGATGCAGTGTCGTATTTGTGTGCCCAATGTAGATGGACTTCATGAGTTGATTCCTGAGGAGGCCTACAATTCCCGATACTCTATTCATCCAGGTGTCGCCAAGTTGTATCATGACTTGCGGCAACATTATTGGTAGAGGAGAATGAAGAAGGATATAGTTGCACAAGTAGCTCGGTGTCTAAATTTTCACAAGGTAAAGTATGAGCATCAGAGACCTGGTGGTTTGCTTTAGAAGTTAGATATTACTGCGCGGAAGTGGGATCGTATCACTATGGATATCGTTGTTGGACTCCCACAGACTCACACAAAGTTCGATGCAGTTTGGATTATTCTGGACAGGCTGACTAAGTCAGCTCATTTCATTCATGTGGCAGATACTTATTCTTCAGAGCGGTTTGCTGAGATCTACATCCGCGAGATCGTGCTTCTTCACGGTTGTGTCTATCATTTTTGATCATGGTATGTATTTCACCTCGCACTTCTATAGGGCACTACAGTGTGAGCTGGGCACGAAGGTTGAGTTGAGCACAACTTTTCATCCTCAGTCAAACGGACAGTTCTAGCGCACTATTCATATATTAGAGGATATGCTTCGCGCTTGTGTTATAGACTTCGGAGGTTCTTGGGATTTCTTCTTGCCACTTGCGGAGTTTGCCTAACACAACACCTACCAGTTGAGTATTCAGATGGCTCCCTATGAGGCATTACACGTGAGGCGGTGTTGATCGCCAATTGGATGGTTTGAGCCGACGCCTTCCCTTGAGTAGAAAGGCAGCGAGTATGGGCAGCCTTGCATACATTCCAGTCGGTGAGAGACCACTTGCATCAGAT